>VWPU01014926.1:0-137770 GCA_013398955.1 Callaeas wilsoni | reverse complement strand
TCACGTGGTCTCTGCCGGCACTGTGCTGGCGCCGCGGCGTTGGCTCCATTTAATGTGTCTTCATGCGAGGTGCTGGAAGGAGAAGCTGCCGCCGCCGTTTCCATCCCTCTGCCTGCGATGTGGTGGGCTAGAAGTGGCCACGCAGGCAAAGTCCATCGCTGGCCATGCCAAGATGGCGGTGGCCGCATGGCTGCTCTAGCTCCGGCCATAGTACCGCTCCTGGCTCCAACCATGGAGCTGTTCTCAATGGCGGGATGGCTCCCCCAGTCCCTGGTGGCAGGATCTCAGCGGCCGTGCCAGGAAGGGCCCAGCCGGCCCGGCCGCCCCGGCCAGGACAGGGCCCAGCAGGGCCAGCCATTACCTCAACCCCCAGAGGGGCAGGAAGAAAGAGAGCTTCTCACGTTTTTCCCTTCCTTAAATATGTTATCATAGAGGTGTTATCAGTTGTCTAATTGGATTAGTAGAATGTCTGTCCTCAGATCCAGCCAGCCACTGGCTTATCCAGGCATGGAGGAAGTTTCCAGTAGCTCCTCACAGTCATTTCCGTGGCTGCCCTTTTTCCCTCCTCACCAAAAGTCAACCCATACAAAACCAGTACACAAGCTCACTACCCTGGACTTTCAGAAAGAAAACTTCGGCCTCTCCAGGGACCTTCTTGGTAGAGTACCATGGGATAAAGTCTTAGAGGGATGAAAGGCCCAGGAGAACTGGTAAATACTCATCTTCAAGTTCAGCATACCAACAAAGAGGCAGTCAAGCAAAAATTCCAGTAGGTGTGCCTCAATAAAGGAGCTCCTAGACAAACGCAAGCAGGAATAATATAGAGGGTGGCAGCAGGGACAGGCGGCTTGGGAGGAATACAGAGAAGTTTTCTGAGCAGCCAGGCATCAGGTTAGGAAAGCTAAAGCACTGATAGTAAATCTGCCCAGGGATGTAAGGAGCAACAAGAAAAACGTCTGTGTGTATGTCAGTGATAGAAGGAAGACTAGGGAAAATGTAGGCCTTTTTTGGAAGAGAAAACTCAAACAGGAGACCTAGTTAGCCTGCATATGGGAAAGGGCTGAGGTACTCAACAAATTTTTTTGGAAGTGCTACAGTTATACCACCCAAGTCACAAAAGGCAAAGGCCAGGACTGGAAGAAGGAAGAACTGCCTGCTGTAGGAGAAAATCAGGTCTGATGCTGTGGAACCAGATCAGATGCATCTGCGTTGAGGAAGTTAGCAGGTGCAGTGGCTAAGCTTCTGTGGATCATATTTGAGAAGTCATGGTGGTCTGGTGAAGTTCTTACTGACTGGAAAAGGAGAAACAACTGCCTATTTTTTAAAGGGAAAAAGGGAAGACATGGGGAGCTACAGGCTGCTCAGTCTCACCTCTGTGCCCAGCAAGATCATGGGGCATATCCTCCTGGAAACTGTGTTAAGGAGCATGAAAAATAAGGAGGAGATGGATGACACCTAACATGACTTTGCTAAGGGCAAATTGTGCCTCACAAATTTGCAGGCCTGCTATGAAGGATTACAGCTATGGTGGATAAGGGAAGAGTGACATCAACTACTGACATCAACTACGTGGAACTTCGCAATGTATTTGACACTGCTGCACTACATCCTTGTCTCTAAATTAGAAAGATAGAGATTTGATGCATGTAACAGTCAGTGGGTGAGGAATTGGCTGCATGGATGCGCTCAAGAGTTACAATCAATGGCATAATGGCTTGAATGGAGACCAGTGACGCGTGGGGTTCCTCAGGGGTCATATAGGAATTGGCACTGTTTAACATCACTGGTGGTGACATGAACTGTGGAACTGAGTGCATCCTAAGCAAGTCTGCTGGCAACATGGTAGAGGGCAGGGATGCCATTCAGAGGGGATGTTGACTGGCTTGAGAGGTGGGCCCATGCAAACCTCAGAGTTCAGCAAGGCCAAGTGCAAGGTTGTGCACCTGTGTTGGGGCAGTCCAAAGCACAAATACAGACTGGATGGAGAACAGGTTGAGAGCAGATCTGAGGAGAAGGACTTGAGAGTGTTGGTTGACAAGAAGCTCAGTGTGACTGAGCAATGTAGACTTGCAGCCCAGAAACCCCAGTCATATCCTGGGCTGCATCAAAAGAAGCATGAACAGCAGATTAAGGGTTTTGTGTCTCCCTCTCCACTCTTCTGCCCCATCTCTGGAAATGTTGGAAGCCAGGTTAGGTGGAGTTTTGAGCAACCTGGTCTAGTGGAAGGTGTTGCTCCCCATGGCAGGGTCGTTGGGACTAGATGATCTCTATGGTCCCTTTGTTCTGTGATTCAGTGATCCTATGAATAGCCTGAAGATAAAGAAGTATTTTCAAATGAACTCAGCTAATGTTGAAGGGATATTTTGAGTATTTATATGTTCTGCTTGAGATAAAATCCTTTATAGTATACTAGAAAGTAAAAAAATCCCTAGTTATGTTGTCAAATAAAGGCTAAGAAGTTAAGACGGTCTTGCAGCAGGCCATACAATCTCATTTCTGTCTCTGTGCACTTTTTTTTAACGGACTAACTGAAATAAATCCTCTGGAAAAGTACATGATCCTGCATTTGATGACTGTATCATAATTCTACTTTTACTCAACTTCTTAAAACTTTGGGTCGATTGATGCTGAAACAGAATATAGTTTTAATGCAGTTTTATCTGAGCTGTGTGATCTGATTTAACCAGTTTGTCCAGGAAAAATGGCATCATCAGATGGTTGTCTTACTTCAGAACTGCTGTGGGCCACCTTGCAACACCCTCCATGTATGCTCCTGCTGTTAAAATTTTTCTATTATATTTAATAGCTAGCAGCAGCAAGCGCTTGCCATGCAACAGTGACATTTGGGTTGTGTGTTCCATGAGATCCAGAAGTGTTGGAGAGGAGCTTCTCCTGTTTTTCTGTCATACAAATCATGAAGAAGGTTCTCAGCTGTATAAACTTCCAGGAAAAAAGCAAACACTCCTGAAAACCAGCACTTAGTGTTTAATACTATTCTTGAAGGAAAGTTTGAAGAACTCTGTTCTTGCTTTAATTTCTTGTGCCAGCGAGTTCTGTGTTACTTCTGCTGTTGCTGAGTAGGCATGAAGTATAAGACCATGTGGGCTTTTTTGGTTCCTAAGCTGTGTATGTGTGTTAAGGCAGTTGAAAACTTCAAAGAATTTGGAGCTCTGCTCCACCAAAGAGAAACCTCATGAAGCAAATATGAGCTGTTCTCTTCTGACAGTTTCAGTGGAGCTTGCTGCTTTTGCCCAGACAAGTTGAATGTGTCTTTCATGGTGGAAAGTTTCAGATATTTTGCAGTAGGTGCCATTTGATAGTAAATGTAAAGCATTTTTTTTTTTTTAGCTCTTTTCCTTACTTGACTTCATTTAAAAAAAAAAGTCACGTTGAAGTATTATTGCATTGATTAATGTTGTGTATTGTAATTTTGTCTTACTTCTTTAACTGTGTTGACCTTTCTCAACCAAATTAGTTTCAGAATTAAATTTGTATAACTAAGTTTCACCACGAGTTTATGACATGAACCAGAGTCTGTAAAGATCACAAATCTTTATATAACTCTCAACTAATGAATAAAGGCCTTATTTGCCTCATGATGATTTATTATACTGTCCCTAGCTTTATTTTTGAGTAGTATAGAACTTTCCAGTTCTGTTGTTGCTAGTATTTGCAATATTGCCTATTTGAAATTAATTACAATAATTTATTTGCTAAGTATCTGAAAGCACCGTCCTTTTTCTCTTCTGGACTTAGAGTCTAAAGTAACAGTGACAGCCAGACCTTTTAAAATTTGATCTGACCACAGTAGTTAACTGAAAATAAGAATTTTGTCCTAGGAATAAACTGAAAGACAGTCTTTCAGTGTAAATTCTCTGTGGGCTAGATTAGGCATATGTGACTTAGTGGGTAGGCACTGGGCAACTGGAGCCTGTTCTGCTTCAAGAAGGACTTAGGGACATAGCCAGTAACATGAATTGTCACAGAAGTTCTGTCAAGCACAGTTTGATGGAATTTGAAATCAGGCAGTCCATAGACAATAGTATTTTTATATTCTTTTTTTTCCTTCAGGATAAGATGCCTCTCTCTCTACTATCATTACTGCATCTTGCAGACATAAGAAATGGGCATTTCATAGAGCTACTACATTGTAGTAGCCTGCTATGCAGGCTGAGAGTTCAGTCAAGCTTTTTGAACTGTCTAGGCTGGTGCTCTGGAAAACATATTATCTTTTTTACTTTTAAAGAAGAAAAACTTGTAATTTCAATGCTCTTACAACTGTCCTGAAAATACATTTTCTAAACTATGTCTGTACTATGTGTGCTATTTAAGAATTTTTTATACACAGTTTGAATCCTAGTGTTGTTTTCCTCCCATTTAAGATACTGGAATGTAAAAGAGGACTAGAAATCTTGGCAATTTTCTTTCCAGTAGCACTCTTCCAGGAGTTTTGCTTAACTATTTTGACAGTAGTTTTGTTAGATGTCCTTTTGCTCTTGTCCTGTGGTATTCACTCAACCGTAATTTAAAATGAGGTTTATTCTTGGTTGTGGTGATCACTCTATGCAACAGAAAACTTTCCATTTCCTTTAGGGGAATTGATACCTTTGCAGTACACCATGTTTCTATCGCAGGGCAGATCCATAATTGAACAATCAATCATTTTGCTTTGCTCTTTTGTTGAAATGTAACTGCTGTCTAAACCTACCAAAAGCCCAAAGTGGATTTAATGTTCTATTATTATTGCTGTTATTATTAACATTGTAAGTGCTGATTAAACATGCCTAAGGATATTGTACTAGATATTACAAGAATGTATAAATTTGCAAAAAGCTTCTATTCTGTGCAATTTTAGGCCTATTATTTTAAGTGGATCTCATTCAGATTCAGTTCACTATGCCCTAATTGGACTAGCTTAATACAATGTTCTCAATAAAGTATATTGAGTGGATACTTGTAAAAATGAATACAGTGATGAGAAATGTATCATGGGTACATAAATATATTACACTACTTGTTAATTGTTTGGGCTTTTGAAATTTAAATCATAATCATTTCTTCAGTGTTACTTGTAAAGAGATCCTGTAGGTGAAGATGCAGAAATTCTTAAAAACTGTAGTAATAAATATTGTTAACCTTTAGGTTGTAATACTTCATCATTCTAAAGCTTTTGTGGGAAAACAAACTAAATAACTCTAATTTCTTCTGTGCTGTGTGCAGACACCCTGTAGTGCTTTTGTTGTTGGTTCTTTTCAGTGGGTCTTAAGTTCTCCTTTCTAGGAGTGACCTCAAACTACTTGTGGAGGTGGGAATGCAGCTATTCAGAATTTCCTAGGAAAAATTCCAGACACTCGAGACAGTATGCAGTGCTCTACACAGAGTAAAAGTTCATCTCAATAGCAATAAAAGTTTGTTTGTATTTTGAAGTTTGTTGCAAAGTGATATTTGTATCTACTTCCTTTTCACTGTACTTTTGCACATGGTGTGGCTGCTCTTTACCTATATATGTAATACAGTTATTATGCATGGATAAAATTTCCAAATACAGCAACAGACAGGATATTAAAATACCCAACAAGCTTTTAGATCTTAACCAGTCATTCAGTCTTTTGTTTATTAAAAACAAAAAAAGGAATTATGAAGAATTGCAGTCGATTTGTCTTACTTGCAGAGGCAAATAAGAAGATGCTTACTAAACCAAAAACTGAGCTAAAAAGTTGCATTGATTTTCGCAGTTGCTGAAGCAGCACAAGTGTGGCCTCTGAGGCTTTTCTGAGGATTCTTGTGTTTTACACCTCTTGATTTTTGCTGGAGGGTTAAGTTTTTCCTCAGAAATCACAATCCTGCAAAACATAGTTGCTCTATTTTTAATCCTGCTGCTTAAAGTTACTTGAGCATACAGACATTCTTAGATTTTGCCTCTTACTGTTGTCCATAACTTTTTCTGACACTTACATGATTTCATTTATGTACCTGCCTAGGAGGCTAGACTTGTAAATGCATGATTTTCATTGCCATGTTTCTCAATTAAAAAAGGTTTAGAGACAATCAGGCCTAGAATTTGAGAATACTGATTGTTTTCTTTGTATTACAACACAGACATTTAAAAAATAGTAAGTATGCCTCTGTGTTAGTCTTTGTAACATCATTGCAATACTTGAAGCATTGTTGTTGAAAGAAATATATGTTAAAGTAATATTCATACAGGTGTGAGAGAGGCCGTCTTCTGTAGATGAAGGATTGGCTGGCTACGTACAGATAAACCAGTGTTTTTATGTGATTGATCTCTTCTGATAGTTGCAGATATGGGAAACAGACCTATTGAAAAATTCTGGAACATTTTTTCGTACTGTTTCAGTTTTTTCATCTTTAAAGTGGAGATACAATTCAAATAAAGGTGCTTTTGAAGTAGATGAGACCTGCAGATACAAGCTGTTGCTTGAGAACGGTATGATGTATTATGAATTCTTTTCTTTTAACAGAAGTTGCAGGAGTTCTAGTGAGTGAGCTTTTGCCTTCTAAGATGTAAGAACACTCCCAGAAAAGTTTTTATTTTCTTTCTGAGCCGTGTTATAAAGCTACCTGGATATTATTTTGTATGCAAAAGGAAATGAAACAAAAACAGCAATAAGAAAAAAGAAGGGTGCAAAGTCACTCCTAGATTAGTTTCTAGATATTTTTGTTGCCTTTCCTTCCAATCTTCTTGTGAGTCAATAGTATTCTGTGCACGAATAAGTTCATAAATAGTTGTAATATATGAAGACTCGATAAGAGACTCCGTTGTATGTGCAAAACATGCCAGTATAACTCAAATAAAAATAGTTTTCTAAAGTTTGTGTAAATACACTGACGCTCTTATGAAATGTATTTCAAGAAGACTTAGAACTACATGGTTGAGCTTGTACACTTGATCTAATATGAAAGTCCCAATATTAGTCCCAATGTAATATTATCATACATCTAATAGTGTGTAATGTGATCTTCTTGAGGTTGGTATGGGTGAGGCATGGGTGATACCCTTGCTTTTTGAAAGCTGTGAATTTATTTGGGTCCTTTTTGTAGAAGTTTATTTGACTTAGCATGCACAAGATACTTGCTAATAATAAAATTCTCATCTGATTCCTGTCTGAAGTATCAAGGAACTATAATTTTAGTAAATTTCACAGTTTGATTGGTAGTAGTAGGAGGTCAATGGCAAGCAGGTTTTGCATTTCCATAAATAAATATCCAATACTTAAAACTTTCCTAGGGCTTGCACTGTTAGATTATGACCCATAAGAGATGCTCATGGACAAAGGGCACATGAATTGTTCAAAGTTATTACCTAGGCAGTAAGTGTCATCTACAAAAGGGTCATGATGTGATAACCATGTAGCAGAATACTGTGGAACCATATGATAGATTAAATTTACTGTGGGCCTTTGACCAGATGCCCTCACAATTAGTCTTTTCCTTCAAAAATTTAGTCTAGTATTTCTATGGTACTGAGCAGCCTCCTGACATTTCAGGTAACCATAAAAGCATATGCTGAATTACTAGACACAGTTATGTTCATTATAGATTATTTGAATTGTTTGCCAGATGTATGTAAATGATTTTGATTGAGATTAGAATGTGTTGCTGAGAAAAAAGACAAGATTCAGGTAGATACCTAGTCACACAGACTGGAGTGACATAGAAAATTCTCAGCCTTTGTGTCTTTTAATATAATTTGATACAAGAGGACTGTTTTGTTGTGTTTGAGTTTTTTAATTCTTAATTCCAAAAGAGTCCTGTTATATTCTGTTCCCTGCTATTCAGTGGCAATTTCTGTAGTAGCTATAGGAGGATTTATGGGGGCATTTTAGGCTTTTCCAGAGTCATACCATATCCCTGACATCTGCTCTAGCTCGCTGAATTTCAAGGAAAAAAAAATTGTCTTCTTTACTGTCTCCCCTGCAGCTGTAAATATGTATATATAAGTATATGCAGATTCTCATTCACTCTTCTAATTATTATTTAAGATACTATAATTATATAACACAGTACATGGCTAGAAATGAATAAATGAACCTGTACCTTTCTAGCAGTGGGGAAATAGACTTTTTTATACATTATGATAATTTAATTGTGGTGTAGTTTTTGAGATTTCTTATACTAGTTAAGGTTACAGAAACTAAGTGCTAATGATTTTAAAATCTAAAATGGAGGCGAAAGAAACATGAGGGTGAGAGCTTTTTTAGCACCTCATCATTGATATTTGTAACCAGCTATGTGTGGTCTTAGAGAAATCCAGTGATACGGACATGTTCTAAGTTATTTTTTCCTCCACTGTGTTACTGTAATAGTATGATGTCATAAGACATCCTTCAGCATTGGATTTTGGGAATGACTGTGTGAGTCTAAATGTTTTAAATAGTTCTAGGCTTCTGAGTAAGACCTGAAGAAATTGTTTAAGACTTCATGATGTGATTAGCAGATCCTTTTTATTTAAAATTAATTGTACTTTTATCACAGTAATTATATATTGTTGGTCTTTAGCATTAATTATATTTTAATATCGTGACAAGACAGAGCATTTAAAATGTGGATTTATTTCCTGAAGAATACACATCCACAAGAAAATGACCAACTATGTCAAGAAAGCACAGATATCTTATAGCAGAGAACATAAAGTATGGATGGTTTTTCCAATGACAGAGTTAGGATAACAATGTGATTATTCTCAGGAATGAGATTTTGATCTCTTACATTATTACTCAAGAGGATAAATATGGAGCTCAGTTCTCTCCTGTGCTGTTTATCAGACACTCAGTGAACATCTTCATTTTTCATGTTCTCCAAGATTCAGGTTATATATGAACTGCTCTCTTCTTCACTACTCTCTGAAAAGTTCTGGCTCCTAATCTTTTGTATTAAAATTTAACTTAATTTATGGGGTGCAGCTTTACCGCATACTGCAAAAGGTGATAGATCACAATGCTGAATTACTGCAGTAAAGATGTGTTGTATACAAGAGTACTTTAGGATTTGTTTTGAATCAACAGTATTATACTAAACCTTTCAGGGATCAAAGTATTGTAAGTTATTTAAAAAGTGTGCACTGATTTTGTATGTTTTTATTAAGTTCATTTTGGAAATTTGTTGTTTTTGTAAAAAGAAACTATATTGAATCTTTGTAGCGAATTAATCATATTGGATATGTAACAACAAATTGATATTCATGATTGAGGTTTTTTTTTTAATATATTTGTTTTAAAAAAATATCTGGACTTGTACTCTTGGTAAAATAGTTCAACTGTTGTTAGCATTCATTCATACAAATGTGGCACAATATTCCACAGAGTAATGAAATAAAAGCAGTGGAAGTAGGAATACTCCCCTTAGTTTTCTGTGACCAAGTAGATAGTTTTAACTCAAAGCAGTGAATTACATATTTCAGTTTTCAGACTTCCACTTGTTTATAGCTTTTTTCCAGAAGTCACATTTTCTCATGTTATAAAGAAGTGAGAAAAAAATACTATACTTTTTATTCTAACACATAAGTATTAAGCTAGTTTAGTTTTAAAATAGAGAATTTTAAAAAAAAATAGACTCTTAAAAAAAATGAGTATTACTTGACATCAAAAATCTTCATTAAGAAGAAGTAAACAATTTTTCATCAGTTTCCTGTGCTACTATTCATACAGTCTAAATTTAACACATGAATCAAGGCAAGAGATCTGTTGCCTTCTTAGATGTGGCATTTTTTGTTCTGCAAGGATTGTTTTTCAAGCCTTAAAAATAATAATCTGTAACAACTCTGATGATAATAAATTGAAGATAAAAATCCAGACTCTTGTCTCTTAGGCAAAATTCCATGTGCTTATAGGCCAGTTGTGATTTAAGGTGAACGGCATCTTGGCCTGTATCAAGAATAGTGTCGCCGGCAGGACTGGGGGCTATGTAAGTGATTGTCCCCCTGTACTCTGCATTGGTGAGGCTGAACATTGAGTACTGCGCTCAGTTTTAAATAGGACACTGAGGTGCTGGAGCATGTCCAGCAAAGGGCGACAAGGCTTGTGAAAGTTCTAAAAACATCTCTTTTGAGGAGTGGCTGAAGGGAACTAGGTTTGTTTAGTCTCAAGAAGAGAAGGCTCAGGGGAGATCTAATTGTTCACTACAAATACCTGAAATGTGGTTGTGATGAGATGGTGGCTGGTTTCTTCTACCACGCCTGCAGTGAGAGGACAAGAGGAAATGGCCCTTGTTCCATACCATCTACATTATGCCCAAATCCTACACTTTCCAACTATATACATATTACATGTATATGCACATATATACAAGCAAAGATATAATTTCCGTAGTCAATGCCTGTCCCTGCAAGGTGTCCTTTGAGTTCATTTAGGCTGTGGCTGTGAGTTCTATCCATCCTATATGGATAGATAGTCTTCCAGGGCAGCTCATGACTGGTGTACCTGGAGCAGTCCGTTCTCATTGTCCACAGTAGTTATGGCATGCAGTGTGAGTATCATTCAGCAACCAATATGACATGCATGTTCAATACTACAGACTGTTCTCACCCAAAAATCAAATCCCCTTAAGGTACACATCATGTTTCCTTGTCCCTCTGCATTGCCCACTAAGTGCACTCAGGTCCTTTAGCAAGACCTCAGATGGGTTTGCCTTAACTGCACTAATCAAGTCTTACCTAACACATTTCCCACATGCGCCATAGGGACTTCATCCCCTTCTACAGTACATAGAGCCAGGCAGGGCCAGCTCAACTGGTAGAGCCTATAGTGTTAAATGTAGATCTCAGTGTTTGAAGGTTTCCCCACCCATTGCTTCCAGTGTGGTTTTTGACAGGCCATTGTACCACTCAACTTTCTCAGAGGCTGGTACATGATAGGGAATAGGATACATCCACTGCATTGGTTTTGCATGGCCTGGTTTTTGGTAGTGGGGGGGGCCACAGAGGTGGCTCCTGTGGGAAGCTGCTGGAAGCTTCCACCATGTCCAGCAGAGCCAATCCAATGGCTCTGAAGATGGACATGCTGCTGGCCAAAGCTGGGCAAGTTAGAGAGGTTAGTAATACCTCTGTGATAACATATTTAAGAAGAAAATGAACATAAAGTGGGGCACTGTTAATTTCAGCTAGAGAAGAGGGGGAAGTGAGAATATGTGAGGGAAATGACATGGAGACACCAAGGTCAGAAGAGGGGGGAGGTAGTGCTCCACACACTGGAGCTGAGATTCCTCTGCAGGCCATGGTGAAGACCGTGGTGAAGCAGCTGTGCCCCTTCAGGCCGTGGGTCCATGGTGAATGCAGAGATCCACCGTAGCCCATGGGGGAGGTGCCCATGCCTGGAGGAGGCTGTGATGCAGTGGAAGACCCAGAAGAGAGAGGGGGCCCTTGCTTCCAGGCTAGAGCAGCCTGTCCTTGGAGGACTGCAACCCATGGAAGAGTAACACACGCTGCAGTAGTTTTGGGAGGACTGTCTACCCGTGGGAGGGACTCACATTGCAGTAGTTTTGACAGGACTGCTGCTCATGAAATTTGGAGTTATGCTGGAGAAGTTCACAGAGAGCCATCTCCTGTGGGAGACCCATGGTCTCACAGCAGATGGACTCCTCTCCCTGAGATGCAGAAGAAAATCCTCGTGTGACAAACTGACCAACACCCCGACACCCTTTCTCCCTGCACTGTCAGTGGGAAGGAGGGAGGGGTTGGGAGAAAAGAAGGTGGGTTTTTTTAAGGGCTTATTTTACTTCTCATTATCCTTCTCTGACTCTTAGTAATAAATTCACTTTGTACTTCTAAGCTAAGCCTGTTTTGCCCTTGGAGCGTTTTCTCCTGGTCCTTATCTCAACTCATGAAGCCTTTACAAATTTTTTTTTCTTTTCTCTGTCCAGCTGTGGCATGGGAGGGTGAGCAAGCGACTTTCATGAGTGCCTGGAGTTTGGCCAATGTCAAACCACAACACCCACTCAATACTGTGCACTCTGACCCAGGTGTCCCTGAGGTTATTTTTGAAATGAGTCCCATTGTCCAACTAAATTTCTTCTGGGTTGCCATGTCCCAACAGGACTTGCTTTTCAAGGCCCAAGATGGAGTTCTAGGTGGTGGCATGAGGCACAGGGTACGTCTCCAGCCATTCAGTGGTTGTCTCCACCATTGAAAGCATGTAGTGCTTGCCTTGGCAGGTTTGTGTGAGTGTGATGTAATCATTCTGCCAGGTCTCCCCATATTCATATTTTGAACATTGTCCCCCATAGACAGGGGTTTTACCTTCTTGCCCTAATTAACTGTAGTGCATGTTTCACAGACATGGATAACCTGGCAGTGTCCATGGTTAAGTCCACCCCCCAATCATAAGCCCATCTGTATGTTGCATCCCTTCCCTGATGACCTGAGGCATCATGGGCCCATCAAGCCAGATACAATTCACCTTAGTATTGCCAATCCAGATCTAACTGAGACACTTTGATTTTGGCAGCTTGATGCACCTGTCCACTGTCGTGATGCTCTTCAGTAGTGCCACTCCTAGGTACATGTGAATCTACATGATCTACTTTTACAGCCAACTTTTCCATCCCAGATAGTGATGTCTCATCATAATTCAGCTGCCCAGATGGGTTTACCTCTGCCCTGACAATTTTTCCATCATTTTAGGCACCTCCACAGAGCATTCACGAGTCAGTATAGAGGTAGAGTGTTGGCTATTTCTCTTGTTCAGGAATACCTAAATCCAGCTGGACAGCTTGCAGCTGCATCCTGACTTCATCCACCTTGTCCCTCAATAGTTTCTGCAACTCATTGCATAGGAATCCATACAGAAACTTTCATATTTTCAGTTTATTCCTACAATACAAATGGATGAGTCAGGGATGAGAGCATGTTATTTTTCATTTTCAGGTAGCTGATTATATGGTGGGGTCTCCTCAGCATATTCCTCATCCCCCTCCTCCTCTTCCTCCTCCTCATCCTCCTGTGATGATAGTCTGACATTTGTGCCTTCAGGCCAGATCATGATGATTTCCAAGATCCCTGGGCAATTGAGATTTCCTGTTCAAGTCAGCTGTGTGATCAGTGCAACCCACTTACATAACATCAGTGGCATATTATGTGCAAGGGTTTTGCATCCAGCCCAGCACCAGCAGTCGGGCTGCCAGAATCACTTTTGAAGCAGTTCTTCAGTGCCAGTCACTTCTGAAGCAACTCAAACCCCTTAATAAGCTGCCAGGATCTCTTTTTCAGTTGGGGTGTAGCAGGCCAGAGATCCTATCTCCAACTCCAGTACCCCAGCAGTCATTTTTGAGTCTCTTTTTTTGCCAGAGACTCCAGGAAGGACCGTTCTCCCTGGCTGCCGTGTAGAGAACATTTTTCATATCTTGTCCTTTTCTGACTGGCCCAAGAGCTACTGCATGAACAATCTGCTGTTTAATTTGTTTCAAAAGCTTCTTGCTTTCAGGTCCCCACTTGAAATCATTCTTCTTCCATGTCGCATGGTAGAGAGGGCTTACAGTCTGACTGTAATCTGCAATATACATCCTCCAAAAAACCCACAGCTCCAAAGAAAGCTGTGTTTCCTTCTTGCTGGTTGATGGGGACATAGCTTCTGTTTTGTTGACCATGTCCATTGGAATGTGATGATGTTTATCTTGCCATTTTACTCCTAAAAACTGAATTTCCTGAGCAGGTCCTTTAGCTGGCCTTTAGAAGGAGTTGGACTATCTTCTCCCCTTTCTGAAAAGCTTTCTTGGCAGTGTTGCCCCACACGATGATGTCATCACTGTACTGCAAGTGTGCTGGAGTCTCACGCCTTTTGAGTGCAGTCTGGATCAGTCATGGCAAATAGTAGGGCTGTGTCCATAGTTGGGGTAGTCCAAGTGTGCAGCTTGGACATTGCTGCTTTCCTGCCCTCACCTCCAGCACTGCCTCTGGGAGTCCATTCATAATTGCACCCAGTCTGTAAGGGGAAGAGAGGAGGAGGATTTTCCCCAGCTTTTCACCCCCTTTTCCTTCTTCAGGCCTGTTATAACAGCTTTTGAGGATTTTGAATTTCTTGTGTATGTTAAAGAAAGCATGTTCTTATTGCTAGGTCTGCCACATCTCCTCAGTGCCATCCACGCCACATTTAGAGTTACAGACTGTAAAATTTACAGACTGGAAAGTGACCTTAGGTGATACAGAATAAGCTCAGGGCCTTAGCCGTGCCCCATCATGGCTACTGAAAAAATTGACTGTTTCTGTCCTGGCCAGAAACAGGACACAGTCCAGCAGTATGTTTTAATAGTACAGTAGATCTATAATAAGTACGGTAGTTGCTCAAGTGGAAAGGAATAGGTTAGCTTTTTCTCCATACTATAAATAAATGTGTAGAAAAGTTTGGAAATTAAGTAGTATTTGTTTTTCCAGCTTGGTAAAGGTAAACTTTAAACTTTTCACATAGACTATAACTGTTACATACTAATTGGTAGAAGACCTGGTGAATTTTGAAACCCATATCTATTTAGTTATCTAAATTGTGATATGTTATGAACAACAAATGTTTCTGTAAAACTCCTAGACATTCACAGAGGGCAGGTGATTGTGCTAATCAGCTGTAAGTAAGGTGTTACACATTTTTGTTTTAAACAAGATAGAAGATGGCAAGGACATCCTAACTTCTTTTTTCCATAAATTGCTAAAAAATGAGTAAAGCAGCCTATCTTGGTGGAGGACTGATCAGCTTCCCAGCCACGTTTTAGAAACTTAAGAGTTCAGGAGTTAAAATCGGGAAGAAAATGCCCCGTGACCGTACGTTACTGAGATGAAAAGCAAAACAAACCAAAAAAACCCACCACCTTTTTATCAAGAAGACAACTCTATTTTAACACATCATGTAGTACATAGAATTTTAAAGATTTAAGACCTGTCGATAAACTAATATTTGCGCTATCTTTGCTGAAAAAGAACAGGATGAGTTTGAAAAATGTCAAGTGCAATGTTTACCTGCATTGTTTTAGAAGTTCATTAGGAAGAAATAAATTAATGCAAACATTCATAAAACATTCACATAAGAGTTCTGTGGTCAAAACTTGAAACCGATCTTATTTTCAGAGAGATCAAATGGGCCTGTGTGGAGGAACAACAATTTTCTGGTAAAACTCAAGTATAAACAAGGAGTGTGCTAAAAGTAGAAGCCAGGAAGACTGGTAACCTGGAAAGAACATAGAGACCCTGTCTAAGCATGCAGACATAGTAGGAAAGCTAAAATCCATATGGAATGGAATCTGGTAAGGGACATCGAACAACAAATCACAGAATCATATAGTAGTTTGGGTTGGAAGGGGCCTTAAAGATCAGCTGGTTCCAGCTCTCTACCACAGCCAGGAACAGCTTGCACTAGAAAGACTTCTATAAGCACACAGGAAATAAAAGGAAAGCTAGAGGCAATGTGAGCTTGCTGCTGAATGGTGAAGGGGCCCTGGTGACAGAGAGCGTAGAAGACATTAAGGTACTGTATGCCTTCTTTGCCTCAGTATTTACTAGTGAGAGTAGCCTTCAGCAGGCCCCAGGGATCAGGTGGAAGGTCTTGAGGGAGGAAGACATTCCCACAATGGAAAACAGTTGGGTTAGAAAATAGTTAAGCAAATTGTAGAGCCCCGCCAGAAGCACAGGTGCTGAGGAAGCTGGCTGGTATCACTGATAGGCTCCTCCTAATAGTTTCTCAATCATGATGGTAACTGGGAAAGCGGTCCTGTGCCCAGGAAGGGTGCAAAGGAGGACTCGGAAGAGGCCACTCAGATCTCAAGTCAGTTCTTGGGAAGGTGATGGCTCGACTACTCTGGGGTACCATTTCCAGGCATGTGTACAACAAAAAGGTGCCCAGAAGCAGTCAGCATGGGTTGACCAAAAGGAAGTCTGGCTTGAGCAACTGGTAATTTTCTAGCAGGAGGTGACAGGCTTGGTAGATAAGAGGAAATCAGTGGCTGTTGTTTGCCATGACAGTGGGAAGGCTATTGGCACTGTCTCCCAAAAGATCCTCGTAGAGAAGCTAAAGAAGTATGGGCTGGACAAAGCAGGCACTGAGGTGGATTAAAAACTGCTTAAATTTGACTGACTGGCTCCAGAGGTTAATAAGTGGTGGCAAAAGTCCTCAGTGGTGTACCTGAGGCTCAGTACAGGGTCCAGTCCCATTTACCATATTCAGTAATAATTAGGATGTTGGGTCACTGTGCCCTCAGCAAGTTTCCTGGTAGTATAAATCTGTGAGGAATGACTCATAAACAAGTGGGTTTTGCTGCCATTCAGCAGGTGGCAGGAAAGGGCCAACAAGAGCCTCATATAGTTCAAAAGATGGAATTCCAGAGTCTGGTATTTGAGGAAGTGTAACCCCTTGTACCATAACATGCTGAAGGCTGGCTGGCTGGAAAACAGCTTTACTGAGGCCTGGGCTCAGTGAACACCAATCTGAACAAAAGTCAGCAATTTGCCCTTAGCTGCAAAGATGGCTAATGATATTCTGAGCTGCTTTAGGAGGAATGCTGTCAGCAGGTCAACAGAAGTGATCCTTGCCATCTTTTCAGCACTGGGGAGGCCACATCTGGAGTACTCTACCCAGTTCCGGGCTCTCTTGTACAAGCGAGTCATGGACATACTGGAGAGAATCCAACAAAGGGCCAGTAAGATAATGAAGGAGCTTGAGCATCTCTTGCGTGAGAAAAGGCTGAGAGAGCTGAGACTATTTAGCCTGGAGAGAAGGCTCAGGAGGATCATACCAATGCATATTAATACCTGCAGGGAGGGTGCATTAGAGGACAAAGCCAGGCTCTTTTTAGTGGTCCCCAGTGACAGGACCAGAACATGAAACACATTTGTTACCTATTAGCTGGTGACATACTTCTTTCCATTTTTGGAATCTCAGATGAATAAGAAAGGCTTTTTGTTTACACTTTAAATAATGAAATAATATATTTCAAAGTTTCTTTAGCAATCTGATTGCATTCAGTTGCATTAATTCTGGAGGACCAGCCTTATACTGTGTTGTTTTTAATTAAAAAAAAACTGTTTAATCTCTATCAGCTGTTTAAAGAGTTGATTTTTACAAGGAGCTGTAAAAATCACATTAAAGTATTTTGTTGTTTTAATTTCATTATTTTCTTATGTTCTTTTTAATGTTACTTATCTCATATTTTCTGGTTTTTCATTAACATATTCACGCTTCTGTGCAGTTCATGACAAGCATGTATATAGCATTTTCTGTCAGCTCTTCACAATCAGCCTGAATCATTAATGATTTTTCATCGTATTTTAAATACATTTCCCTGTTCTTTGTTCTGTGATCCAACACCTAAGAAATTGGGACAGATTATCTCTGGAATGTGTTTTGGTTTTTTTGTTTTTTTGTTTTTTGTTTTTTTTTTGGCTTGTTGTTTGGTTGTTGTTGTTGTTGTTTTTGTTTTTATGGGGGTTTTTCTGTTTGGTTGGGTTTTTTTCCAAAAAAATTACAGTCTTCTTTCAAATGTTTCAGTTCCTTGGAAGTCTGGGTTCCTGTTTGCAAACAATAACATCTTTGGTTTTGGATTATTTTGAGAACCAAAATACCTGTCATCTAGGTGGGCTTTGAAGGTAATTTGTAGCCTCTGCATCTTGTCATATATGTAATCCTGTAGTAAATGTGGCATTGCTTTGAAGCACGTTGGTTGATAAAATATCTTGGAAATAAGCAAGTAAAGCATGTATTCAAATGCATTAGCTGTTAGCACAGAGCATTCACTTAGAAAGCTGTTTTCAGAAATTAAATTAATTATTTGCTTTGAAAAAGAGTATAACAGTTCCTGGAAGCTGATTTCTGATGTGAACAAATGATAATGTGTATTATAATCAAGGTAGTTTCTTTATTCCCTCAGCTCTTTTTTTTTTGCAATAGAGAACTCACAGAAGATGTTTAATGCTTCAATATCACATATAATATCAGCTGCAATTTTGATTAAATCTTTGCTTTCATTTGTTTTCATACTTTGTATATACAAGGACCTTAGGTACAGAAATTTTCTTTTTGTTCCTTTGAATCAACAGTGTTTTTGCTGAAGTGTCCATCCTCACAATTCACTCACACAGTCTCACAATCAGTAACAAAGTCTAGCTGTGTTCATGAAATGCATAATGACAGATCATTTCACTGCAGCTTTTTTATTTTCTCTCATTGAAAAAAGGAGATATAAACAATATTTGCATTATGAAGAAGTTGTATACTTTTCTTGGTGAGATTTTGTGTGATACGAGAAAGCAGATTCACGAAGGGTCTTCATTACTAGCAAAGTTAACTTACTCCAACACTGATTACACATGTTCTGGTATCTGCTTGGGCATATTCAGCTAAGTGGGATCTAGATCATGTCCAAAATTTTAAGTTCACTTAATTTTCTTTTTTTCACGTAAAAGAGTATTTACTTCTACTTTGGACTCTTTCTCTGAGCTTTTATAGGAAGACCCTTGGCTTTATTAGACACTTATCCAAAAATTACATTTTAGGGTGATAGATTTTTAATTTCTAAAGAATGTGTCATTTTGGTTTGTTTATTTCATTTTGTTTGGGTGTGTTCCCTGTCACATCCCTACCCCCTATGAAGTGTTATTGTACTGTATAATGGAAGTGGTCTGATGGTTGGCCCTGGCCACTCTTCTCATTGCCCTACCCCAACCGTGATCTGGGGGAGAGAAGAGTGAGAATGAAAGTGAGAAAACTTGTCTGTTGAGATAAAGACAATTTAAGAAGTGAAGGAAATATGAAGAAGGAAAACAACAATGCAAACACTCACACCTTCCACAATTAGTGTGCTTGTGCCCAGATAGTCTTTGAGTAATAGCTACACACTAAGAACCCCTCCCTCAATTTTTGTTACTGAGCAAGATGTTATATGCCATGGAGCATCCCTTCAGTCAGTTGGGATCAGCTGTTCCTGCTGTGTTTCCTTCCGGCTTCTAGGCCATCCTCACTGACTGTGTCTGAGCTTGTTTGACTTAAAAGCTGAATTTTCATCTTTCCTGCTGTTTGGCAGTGTTCTTTCAGAAATAGAAATTCTCCTCCAACTACACAACGGATTCTCACAGATAAATCATTACTCTCATGATTGTACCTGTGTTTCAAAGGTCAAGAGAATATAGACATTCTTTTAGGGGAGAGAGACACATAATGGGTCAACTTGGCCATCCAAGTAAGAGCTATTACACTATTGTCATGTTGAGGGATAAATTTAACTCTACAAAAGGTATCAGGGTTCTTCTAATTGATTAATTTAGGGGAAAAAAAAAAGAAAGAAAGGCAAAGGTAACATTCCAATAAAGGGAACATAGTTAAATAGAAGAAGCATATATTCTGATATGTTTAGTAAAAGAGACATTGCTTCTGAGATTCAGGACACTCATGCAACCTTGGATTAGTTGATAACTCTGAGAATGCCTAGAAGCAAAGTGTCTGAAAGGAGACAATTTGTATATGTGACAATATTTTATCGATGTTCTGTTTCAAAAATGTTCTGGTGCCTGATGCATTTAGACTTGTATGTGTGCTTGTGGACCTTGCACTTCTGGAGTTGACAAAACCTCTAAGAGGAAGAGAATTTACATTTTCTTTTTTTCAGTCCAACCTTTTGTCTGCCAGATAATAGCATTTTAGCATGGCACTTTGAGTTGGATTTTTGCCGGAAAAGGACAAGCAAAAAGGCGTGTTGGCAAATGTAGTGAGTGAACTTTACTGCTCATATTAACAGTAAGTAAATGACTGAGCAAACTTTTAGCCATATGCTACTTTAGCTATGTAAATATCAGTTAGTTAGAAGAGGTTATGAAGTGTCTAGGCTATACAGGTACCTGAAATGATAGCTGCTATATCCAGACCTGTTACAGAAATCTTTATCTTAACAGAAGACAAGGTTTTAGAAAAATTTTCTATTAAAAAAAAAAAGAAAATCAGGCAGTCAGCTAGCAGGTTTTGTCTTTTCTAACAAAAATTACCTAATCCAATCCATAAAGAAGAGGACTCCAAAAGAAAAGCTTCTTTGACTTTGTGTCAGAAGACATAAAAACTCTGAAAAAGTTTCACTGACAACATTTGACAGCCTGTTTTATTTCAGTACTGTAAATACTCCATTTTATGGAGGCTTTCAAAAGTATCACAGGTTATTGCAGAGCTGTTGCTTTTTTACCTCATCATTAGAGATAATTTGTTGCAAAAAATGTAATAGGACTCTGTCAGTTTAGAATTTAGGCATTATCATCTGAAAAAAGAGAAGTTGAATATGTGAGTGAAATATTTCTCCTATATAAAATAAAGTTGGCTTAACTGTTACAGGTAAGATTTGAACAAACATGTTTCCAAAGCATATAATTTTAAAAGGGAACAAAATGAAACCTAGATTACAGCAATAATATTCCATCTGCTTTTGTTGTGGACAATAAACCCAAGTGAAGTGTTACATAACTGTTTTGTTCTGGTTCTGTGGGTCATAAAGGGATCAGACCCAGTCCTCAAATTTCCTGGAGCATTTTACTACAATCTATCGAGGAACATAGAGCTAAAGAGAAATAACTCTAGGGAGAGCACAGTCCTCAGAGGTTTAGATTAATTAAGCTCATTAAAACAATTTGGACAGAGTTTTCAAACCAAGTGTATCTGCTTGCTTAGCTGCTGGACCAGATGACCATTAAGACAATCTAAATGGCTGTTTTGCTGACGACTCAAATCCTGTGCAATCTGAAAAGAATTAAAGTTTCAAACTATAAATAGTTGCTGTCTACGCAGACTTGAAAGTAAAAGAGCTGATGTTCTTCCTGCTGGCCAGTTGTGTATCCAACGTCACCACATAAGATTTCAGTTCCATGGAAGCATTCCTTGCGGTAGAAGGTCTTTCTCTTTGCATAGTTATGCTTAATTAAAATACCTCAGTATTCTTTAAATTACTTATGACATTTACAAATACTGTGTGATAATGTAGAGAACACTCTTACCCTTCTAGACTAAACAAGAACCAAATTATTCCTGCATCTTAAAGACCATTAGATGTTCTCCTGTTCTGTTTAGAAATTGTAACTCAGAGGTATGCTTCTTTCCTCTCTACAGTCTGATAAATTTTTTTCATGTGGTCTTCAGAGTATTTTTTAATGTGCCTTTGATTCTGTAGGCTTCTTAAACCCTGCTTCTGAAAATCAAATGTTAGATGTCTTCAAGATATTTGTTTACAATTTTTAATGGCAAAGTATTCTTACGAAGCAGTATATAAGCTTTGATGAAAAAAGCTTTTCTCTGCTTACCCCTATTTGTGTTGGGGCAGAACATTGGCAGAAACGCATGAAGGAAAAGCCAGCTATTTATAGTATCGTGATGTTCAGTCCAGGGCTAGATGAAATATTTTATTTCATTCAAAAAAAAAAAATTTTCATCTAACACACAAAATTCATCAATATCAGAACGTATTTTTGTACACTTCTTTCCAACAGAATGATTGACCAAATTTGAAATAGCAAAGGAAAAGCTTCTGAGTGTTGTCAATTTGAAATAGCAAAGGAAAAGCTTCTGAGTGTTGTCCATTTGACAGTTTGAAAGTTGTTGGTAGGTGTCAGAGCACCATAAAGTAAGGAAAATCAGAAAAGGAGAGGAAAGGAAATAATTGCAAGGAAACCATTATTTATGTAAAGTCACATGGTGTGATTCTTTCAGCTGTCCTGTGCAGGGGCCGGAGTTGTAGGTGCCTTCCAACTCAAGATATTCTATGCTTACTTTCCAGAAAAAAACGTAGTCCCGTAGTGGAAGTTACAGAAAAATAGTTGTGGGAAGATTGACTAGGGAACTGAGGAATGCACTATGTACTTTTAACTACTGATGGACTTGGGGACCGACCAGAGTTATCTTTAGTATCTATGATTAGATAATGTTTCTTGTTCTAAAGTAATCAAGGCTTTCATCGTATGAGCTCTCATTTACCCACAGTTTTGTAAACTTGCTGGCACAGGGTTCTAACTCTACTCACTTGACACCATTTGTAACTTTATACATAATTACTGTGTTATTTATAAAAACATATAAATATATTTTGAGTTGTTTAAAAAAAAAAGTTTAACTCAAAGCCTTGTCTTTTTACTTCAGAACTGTCCTGGCATAGGTAAGAAAAGTACTCTGAACTGTGGTGGTCACTGAGACTCGAGCTGTCAGTTCTTGATGTAGAGCTGAGGTTTTAGTATAAGCTGCAAAATCTGAGCTGTATTCTGCCAACAGGAAATGAGACATGACCAAACAATTGATTTGTTTGGGTTTGGGGAATTCTGGAGCTATAATAAAATAAAACATGTTTGGAATTCTACAGATGTTCTGCTCAATACCCTTAGCATTAGATTTAGTAGGTTCATCCTCCATGCAGTTTAAATAGCACATTTGATAACCTTTTTCAAAGTTAGAATCATCAAAGTATGGATTTCATGGGTAAACATGAAAATCACCACAAACTACCTGCAGATTACAAAGTGTGATGAGTTTTGCTTGAATTGAGTCTTTGTGAAGAAGAACAACAGATTGTCAAACCAACTAAAATAAAATATATTAATAAAAATTTTAAAAAACCTCTGAAACAAAGTAATCCACAGAGTTTTATAAAATTTAAATTATCAAGGACATGTCTTGTACTTATAAATACATAAATAACATATGAAGAATAAGTCAGTAACTTTAGATGCGTTTCAGAAAATGTCCCAGTATGAAGATCCTTAACCTGTTGGGACCCGAGTATGTAACTCGTGCCTGCCTGAATCCACATAGGTTCATGGGTTGTTTGAGCCAGACCAGAAGCATTATATCACAAAAAAATGAAATCAAGTTAATTTCCAAAACTCAGTTAAATCTTTTGTTGTTTTTTAACAACAAGGAGTTGAGGATGTGCCTGAAGTAGCATTCTTGTAGGGTTCCATTCATGGCGTTACATGTATGTGTTAAATCTTTTTAGATTGGGTGAAGGGAATGGAAAGGGAAATCCTAGAATATATTTGTGTAATGGAAAAGCAGTTATTGCTTTAAGAGATCCAATCTTGATAGTTCTGTAGTATGTTTTGGGTTGAACTACTCTAAACCAAATAGATGAGATTAGCACTTTAAAGGAGACAGAGGTTATTCTCTGTCTTTAACAAACCCTCTGCTTTTATGTACAGTAGTTTGTGTGGCAACATAAAATCTTAGTGTGTTATAACCTTAGCATAAAATCTTAGCAAGTTAGTATTAGTTCTGCAAGAGTTTTAATAATGGTCCAAAAATACCACAGGCACAAAACTCATTCCTAATATTAGATACCAAGATCCAGATTCTACTGGCCATACTATCTTGTTTACACCAGCTGGAGAGTTAGGAAACTTGCCATATTTTAATTTGGAAATCCTTTTTCATTAAGCAGCCTTTTAATATATGTAACAGTATTATTTGCCATGAGCTTTATGCAGAATCAATGTTTTAAAGATACCATGGAGTAGAAGTAAATTATCTCAGTAAGTGTATTGTTTTAGGTGAAATCTTTAGATTAAAGATGTATTCTGAAGAATTTAATTTTACAGAGGTGTTGCAGATATGATACAACCTTTCTTTAATGGCTGGGAGGAGGAAAAAGGAGAAAAAATGTATAGCTTGTGACCCCGTGAATTTGAAGACATCATTCTAGATAACTTACACCCTCTCAGGTTGCATGGAAGTCTAAGTTAACTGTAGCAGTGTGCAGTAAACTATAATAAGCTGATTTACACTTTAAAAGTTATGCATTTAAGGGGCAAGGCAGGACACATTTTTTTATAAATTATTTTCTTTCTTTTACCTATCTTGATCACTTAATGACTGTCTTGTTAATTTAGTTTAATTTCTACTTTTTATATAAGTTTTCTAACAGAAGTTGACATAAAAGCCTTTGTGGACAGGCATGATTGGTTCTGTTTCTATGGCAACATGGGTGAATAAAAGAATGATTTCCTTTTGGAACCTTTCCTAAAAGCTGTTTTGTACCCTATAACGATATCTCTAGATTGCCATCCCTTGTCAGAGGTGAACGGAGATCACATCGAGGGTCAGCTTTGTTCCTTGTGTTTATAGATTATCCTCTGCAATCAAAAGACTGCACTACTCTTCTTTTTCTTTGTGGTGCTGAACCAATTCCCTTCTCCACTATACACCGATGATAGGAAACTCAGCAAGATGTTTATTTTTTCAAAATATAACCAGTAAAGTAGGACTAGACCAACTATTGCACTTTATTAAAAGTGTCTCTGGCAGCTACTTTGAGTTCCTCATTTTTCAGCTATATATCCATTTGTAAATAATTTACTTTATGCTTCTTACTCTCTGGAAAAGCCTGAAATATTAAATAGCAAGTTGAACAGTTCAGTTCAGTGCTTTGATTAAGAGAGAGATAAATCTTATTTAGTATTCTTGATCTTGGTAAATCTCGAGGCTTAGTAAAGAAATGCCTTTTTTTAAAGTGTGAGTGTCAGCTACATTAACAGTGTGATTTTGATACATCAAATTATCTAACGACCATGTTGGGGAAATTTCTAGTCAAAGAAAGTCAAAAAGTTCTTTCCATTGTATTTTATAAAACCATAATAGTAGTAAAGCTTGCTAATCATAGTTAATAATGATGAATATGTATGTAATTTCTCATGCTTCCTATCCATAAAGATAATGAAAGACAAGCTTTTCTACTCTGACCTACATGAAGGATCATGCCTGTTAATAAATAGTGTGTTTGTGAATCTCAGTACCTTTCATTTTTCTCAATCCCTAATTTCAATAAATGTTTTCTGAGAGACAATTTTATTCTCATAATAAAAGTGATTTTAAAGTTTTCTTCCTCTGTATGATAGCAATGCCTTTATCATTTTTGGTCAACTGTCTTAAATAAAAGTAGCAAATATTTTTTGTGTCTGTGTTCTCCTCTGTTCCACATTTGTAATTTTTACTTTGTTAGCCATTTTTATGGTTATTGCTGTAAGTCTTAAAGGTATTAGGTTCTGTGTCAATAAAGGAGAGAGACCAGTGTCTGTGCCCTGCAGAGGAAAGGCAGCTGTTACATATCAGACAATCTCCAAGAAAAAAACCTTTTACTAATGAAAGGCATGGGAATTTTGACTTTAAAATTTCTCTTTCTTTCAGAACTTCTGGCTTATTTTCTTGGGAAAATATATAGTTGTTTCTTTTGACTGTGTCTATTTTTATTGTTTAAGTAACTTTGATTTGAAAATTTACAACCAAGAGGTTTTTAATTTGTTCAATTGAGAAAATTAATTGAGAAAATTAACAGTATCAAGAGAGGTTAAGATACTATTTTTTTTGAATATCTTTTAGGGACATCGTCTAAAAATTACAGCGGTAAACAGTAAGCAGAAGACCTAAAAGATACTTTATGCTAACTGGCTTTGAGGATTTCATGGGGAAATTAAATGATTCAAAATTTTTTTTTATTTTGAGGCCCTACAGGCCTAGGGCAAGCTGTAAAGGGTATTAAAAAGACTAATAAATGGCAACTGTGGTCCTTATGGTGGTATCACTGTCTCAGTACAGATAATTGGAAGAAAATCTAGAAGCACAAAATAATAATTATAACGGAACTAATTGTTCCTAAGATACTCAAGTAAATTGAGAACCTGTCACAGAGAAGTGCAGGCAAGAGGTAATGGTCAGTAAGTACAAAAGAAAGATCTGGTTAAACTGGGAGTCAGACCAAACTAAGTGTTTCTCTATAATCTTCCCTGCTTTCTTTCCTCCCTTATGATCTCACCTTCTGCATTTGGTACAAAATCATTTCAAGCTTTTGTCTTCCTTCATCTAGGTTTGTTTTTCTCCTTTGTATTTTCTCAAGATTTCTTTTCTTTTGCATATTTGCATGTTACCCTTGCACCTGTTATCTTAGGCAGAATATATTTTTTATGTAGTTACAAATAACATGATTTTTAATAGTGCGATCCCCTACCAGATAGTAGGAGGATCTGAATAAGTGTCTTTCAATACCTGTATATTTTAGAAAACAGTTGTCATAAAGACAGATGTTTGTTGCAGACATCGTGAAACCGTGCAAAGTGCGTTACTAGATATCACTGTCTTACCAGAAGAGAGGTGAATGAGTTTTCATTTCATTGCCTTACCATCTTCTTTTCTCCTGGTACATCTATAGCATCAATTAACTTAAGTTTTCAGTGGAAAAATTAATAGTGGTGTGCTTAAGTGGAATATGGATATACCTATGTAGAAAGAAAATAGTCTGCACACTTGTTATACAAGTAGGGTTATGGCAATAAACACTTACTGCTTGGCAGAAAAACATATGTTTATCATATTCAATTGAGCAGTATTTGAAGTACAGAGCACGATGAAATTCATTGACATTCTCACCATAAAGCTGTCATTACAGCACTGATAGCAGGTGATGGTTCTACAAGCACAAATCTGTGCTTATTTGTTTTGACATCTGTTGATGGAAGCTCTCTTTTTCTATTTAAGCTGGACAATAACCTTGATATTCCTTGTGAGCAGTAGAAGCCTATGAATGTTTTTTTAAGAAGGATGCCTTAGCTTGTGATTTATACCTGTCATAGCAAATTAGCAGATGAAAACTGATCAAAAAACAAACATTGGCACATTTGAAATAGATCCTCTTACAACATTAAATCTTTAATTGTTTTGTTCACAGGCTATACCTATTTTTTTGAACTTCATTGTCTTGGGGTGATTCTATGACAATACTGTATTCCCCATGGCCTGCTTGATTTCTAGTGTACCTTTAAATTGCAAAGGGCGGGGAGAGAAGCCAAGAGAACTCTTCAAAGCGGCTAGCTTGACCTTGCATCTAGAATGTTTTGCATTCTTTTCTCTCCCGATTCTGACAACATTTGTTGGTTAGAGGACTTTTGCTCTCTAGTCTCTTCAGCTTTCAGCAGGGAAGGGACGGTGATGTGCCTCAGCAGCTTCTGTTCCTTTTTGGACTGTTTTTGGCTTGCTTTTCATCCGAGACCAGCTCCCATCTCCGGACCGGCTCGGCGGGACCCTCCAAGGGGGATCGTCGGACCCTGCCTGGCCCGGCCCGGCCCAGCGTAGGACTGCAGGTTTTACCTACAGAAAGAACTCTAAAATCCACCAGCCTCCTTTAGGGGACTGGAGAGGGGGTTTCAATATCCTTTTTTCCCCGTGACAGCGGGAGACTCTATTTGTTAAATACATGGTTTTTTTCACTTTCGAGAAATTATTTTCCCGAACCCGTGGGGGAGGTGCTGCCGGGGCCTGCTTGCCTGGCAGGCAGGAGAGAGAGAGAGAGACGCCCCTCTCGGGTTGTTTCCTCCTGGGTTTGTGTCCAAACTGGCACATTCATGGATGTAAAAGAAATTTATTGGAATTTATTTGGTGATAATTATGTTGTTCCCTTCTCAGCCACCTTCGTTCCTGGCCTCTCCCTCCCCATAATAATCCTTCAGTAACAGCACTTTTCCATAAAATAGAAGGGAGCTTATGGAACAGTAATGGGAAAAGAAAGTTGAGAAACATGACAAGCTTTCTATCTTAACTTTAGAACAGTGAGGCATAGTCCTTTAGGAGTGAAGTGTGGCACCAGCCTGAGGTATAAACCAGAAGTACGTCCTTTTGCTTCAGAATCCATGGTTGACAATATTTTTCAATAGCAAAAAGTACAATTAGAAGTAAATTAGTGTACTGTTTTTCAGTCGAATCAATGATGAATTTCTAAGCCCAAACTATGTACATGCAATAAGTTGTTACTTTGTTTGGTTTTACCAGTATTGTATGATGCATCTACGGCAGTAACTATTACGATGAAAAGCCAGTATAAGTGAATGCATTTGTATGATAATTCTTTAATGATTGGGGCTAAGTGACTAATGCTTACTTACTTACTTACCTACCTTATTTATTTATTTACATATCTATCTGTCCATCTATTTATCTACCTATGTATCTATCTATCTATCTATCTATCTATCTATCTATCTATCTATTTTCCTGACTTCAGTTGGCAAGCTAATCCCTTGAAATACATTAGTGTCACTATAATTTTTTTAAAAAGTAAAAAAAATCATCCGTTCAGGATAGCCTTAAGTTCACTAACAATCTCCAAATACAATTACTCATTTAGAACATAGTAGTAATTTCTAAATGGTGGTGTAATTCCTTTCTAATTTGTGGTTGTTTTGCTTTGTTTGAATATAGTCATTATGATGTTCATTTCTAGCAACTGGTTAGGTGCTGCTATTCATATCATCAAAAAATCTGCAGTGTAAATGTGCACAGACAAAATTTTAATCTTGAAAAATCTCTTCAGAGTCAGCAGATACATCTTTAACAAAAGTGATTTTGTTGTTTTAGATGCAGCTTGATTTCCTGACAGAATTATGGTTGTATTTCCATTTGTCAGAGTCTCTATGAAAGTACACATACTCTGAAGTTGTAGAGAAATGTAGTGTAAAATAAATACATTGACTTGGTTAGCACTTTTTAACAAATTGAGTTATTTCATGTTCTCCAGTGGTATTCCAAATGCCTGTTCACAAGACACCTGTTATCAAATGGCTTATTACTCTAAAAAAGAAATGTGCCACTAATGATCGCAGAAGAATAGTTTTGCTATCTGCTCAGTAATTGATAATCTTTAAAATTTTGTATGCTGTCCTATAAAATTAAAATTTTAAGATCTCTTTTTCCACCAAATTTTAAGTTCTTTTGCCATGAAATTCAAGATTTTTAGATACGCAAGTCAAAATGAATTTAAAGTACCCCCAGTGTTAGGATGGGGACTACCTCTAAGTTTTTACTGCTTTTTTTATTCATTTACGACTTTGTTTTAACTCTTTTTCTTGATTTAAGCTCATTAATTTAGGTGTATATTTAGATTTTAACCATTACATGAGCTCTATCCGTAGTACAGAAAAACAAGTTTTTATTTCATATTAAAAATCAGTGGTGCTTTCCAACTAACATACCATGGCATTAGATGGTCCTAAAGAAAGATGGATAAATCAGAATGTATCTACAAATAGCTAAGCCTGATCTAGGTTACTAAGGGAGAAAAGTTTTATGACTCTTCAGAAACAGTCAAAAGCCTGGGATTTCTTGTACTTCTGTAATCCGCTTCTACACAACATGTAATATACAAGTACTATTTTGGCCTCTTGCAAGGCTTTCATTATGCTGAGAACCTGTTTTTGAAACCGGTTTCAACTTAACTGGAAGAAACAGCTTCTTGTTAGTATTCACATTCTGTGTTGTTGATGGAAAACTTCCTGTTAATTCAAGCGGGCTTGATTGGTTAAAATGAAAGAGCTGCTTGTCAACAGTTTCTGAAACAGTAGGTGTGCTGGAGTAGAAAGATGGAAAATCATGAGTAATTGTTTACAACAATTGTGAAGTGTGAATACAGAGAAGTCTTTCTTTAAAAACCTTTGTATTTGATTTGCTCAAACAGTGAAGTTTGTGTATGTTTTTATGGTAGTCTTCTCTTATTGGTTATCAAAGTATAAGAACTAAAAGGCTTTTTTGAGTTTTATATTTAGATTTTTAGGTATGCCAGGAAATGCTACTGAAATTGTAAATGAAAACCAAAAACTTGCAAATGAAATGAGAAAAAATGCTGAGAGGATAACTAAATGCAGACACTTTGGTTCTGTGGAGACCTCTCAGAGAAAATGAGAGGAAGACATTCCCTTCCAACCCTTGCTTTTATCTCAGGCTATAATGCTTTGCAGGATCAATCACCAGACTCAATTGTTCCAATACCAACCTTAATTGTCATATTAACAGGTATTTACTGGTCATCATTGCCACAGCAACCCTATCCTGTCTCCATCTCTACCCTTCTTGTCTGCATTTCCGCATCCTCTGTGGTTTTTACATTCTAGTAAGAAAACCTATTATTGAGACTTTCTCAATACACAACTTTAGTGGTAAAAGGCTAGTATTACCCAGGAGATGCCTGCTG
The DNA here is from genome assembly GCA_013398955.1 of Callaeas wilsoni. Taxonomy (NCBI): domain Eukaryota; kingdom Metazoa; phylum Chordata; class Aves; order Passeriformes; family Callaeidae; genus Callaeas; species Callaeas wilsoni. The sequence goes on along the minus strand of VWPU01014926.1, from coordinate 107,818 downwards.
AGATTACTGCAAAATACAGGCTCTTTTAACATCTGCCAGGTAGTCCTTATCCTGGGTGTATTAGATTTTACTTCACCCAGCAGTGAAGGTAACACTAGGATGAAGAGAACATCATACCTGACCCAGAACAAATGATAAATGGTTTTTTCCTTTCCTGCATGATTTTATTTCTAAACTAGCAAGTATTATTGGATTCAGGAGGCCTGTAAGATGACTCCAGGTTAAGCTCCTTTCTCCTTACCTGTATGAGTTTTGAACATGAATGTGTGACCTCTGATGACTTTTTCAATATAATTTATTCATTGGCATTTATTCAGGCCTTGATGTTCCAGAACTTGATCCAGACCCATCTGTTTTTCTCAGTTCCTGTTGTGCAAATTAAGAATAATATGATAGTATATGACATAGGTGTATGATGTAAAATACATTATTGTTTGTGAATTGGTACCTCATGGCAGGATTGAGTACTGGTGAGGAAATTAGTAATTCAAGTACTCAGGAAAGAGTTTGAGTGCTGTAAAAGAACAAATTCTTGACAGTAAAAGAGCAGGGCACAAATCTGAGCTTACTGCTTTTAAAATGTGAGCATAAATTGGTAATTAATAGATTGCCCTGCTGAGGAGGTACCACTCCTGATCCTTTCAGTTTTGCAAAAACAAGAGCAAATACTTGGCTATTATTAAAGCTGAAAGAAGAACGAAGTCTGGATTTATAAAGGATATGGGAGTAAGGCCAGAAGACTGATTATGTACTAACACCCTGAACTTAGACCTGAAATCATATGTTAATGTCAGCTAAACACAGTCAAAATATGTTACTTGCATTATATTTTTCTAGTCCCTTTCCATTCTTGTGTCAGGTATCATAAATTATGTGACCTACATCTTTTCCTTTGAGGAGCCCATATCAATCTAGCAGATCATGGGAAGCTTTTACTTACTGTTTTGCTTCGACATAATTTGCTAATGGTTTTAGAAAAAAGTATTTGTTGTCACTGTTTTCTCATATATCTAATTAATAAGGAATGTTTGTGTTTCCAGCTCTGGTATAAATTCTTAACTAATTTAGGGAGTCAGTGACTGGAATGCATTCAGTCCAGTTAAGTGCCTGCAGGGGTGGAACTGTACAGATGCCAAATTTCATTTCTTAACAAGGGTTTTCAGTGTTAGATCTTCATAGGTTCATATCTCTGAACTGATTTTCCTGCTCTTGGTGTGACTGTTTATGCTACTAATTATTAATTTTCTGTGGACAATGACCTAGGAAGAATGATTGCTGAGAGTGTATCTGAGAACTGTACTCAGTTTTTAATGTATTTTATTGAAGTCTTCATACTACATTCCTTTTGTTTATCTACTCTTACCTGCCTTCTTTCACTATCTTGTCATTATGGCAAAGGTGTCCTGAATTTGCTAACAAAGTAGAGGGAAAGTGAGGAGAAGGATTCATGCAAGAGGGCAATTGATGCCTTTAGTAAGTAAGAACTATTGATAATCTAAGGGATAAACAAGGAGAGGAATAAAAAGTTTGTTTTCAGGACAGTGCTACCTTTTTGATAGCTTTGTTCATTGTCTCTGAATTCTGTTCTCCTGTGCCTGTTCAGAGGATGTTTGTAAGCTCTTCTGCCCTTTCCTTTGTGTCTCTGTTGTGATTTAGATGAACTTCAGTTTTTTTGAGGTGGGGAAAAATGGTTGCTGTGAACAGTATATATTTTTCTGTTACTGTAATATATTGCTACATTTATGTGTCATAGCTTCTAAGTGCATTGCAGAATAACATATTTAACAATATGTAGAATATTTTACTATGCAGACTCTGTTTTTTCCCATCTGGGAATCACTGAAGAGATTATCTGCATGGAATCACCATTATTATATGTGTCACTATTTGTGTAGCAAGTTCAGAACACCTCAGTATAGTGCAAAAGTTTTCTGAAACATGTAATTTTGACAATTTAATTTTCATTACTTTGACTTTTTTCAAGGTTTATTTGTAGAATCCCAGAATGGTTTGGGTTGGAAGGGACCGTTAAAGATCATCTAGTTCCAACCCCCGTGCCGTGGGCAGGGACATCTTCCACTAGACCAGGTTGCTCAAAGCTCTGTCCAGCCTGGCTTTGAACACTTATGGGGCTGGAGCATCCACAGCTTCTCTGGGCAACCTGCTTCAGTGCCTCACCACCTTCTGAGTGAAGAATTTCTGCCAAACTTCAAAACTAAACCTGCCGTTTCTCTGTTTAAAATCACTGCCCCACGTCCTGTCACTGTTGCAAGTCAAATAGACTAGTGGCTATTCAGCTTCACCAAGTGATCCCAAACCTGCTCTTTGCTTATAGTGGGAGGGACTTCACTGCCCCCACACTCACCCATAGGATCAGGGACTTGAGAGAACTGGGAGGCTTGACTGCTGGTGAAGATTGAGGAAAGAGGTCACTGAGCACCTCAGCCTTCGCTGTATCAGTCATCACGAGTTCAATCTGCTTGCATATCATGGGTTAGACTCTCCTTGGACTTTGTTTTCTGACCTATGAATTTATAGGATCCCTCCTCGTTATTCTTCACGTCCCTTGCCAAGTCCTGTTCCAGATTTTACTTGTCTTTCCTGATACCATTCTTAGGTTTTTTAACCATATCCCTATACTCTCCCCAGTTCACATGTCCCTGCTTCCACTGGTTGTGCATTTCTCTCTTACTCCTCAGTTTGAGGAGCAAATCCTTACTCAGCCTTGTTGTTTTCCAGCCTGCCTTACTCAATTTCCTACACACAGGATAGAGAGCTCTTGACCTTTTAAGAAAAGTGTCCTTAAAGAGCTGAAATAGCTGTGTTTGATGTATGGAACATAGAGTGCTTTGGTTCACGTGGCATGGGAAGACATTGCACATCCTTAGGGATGAATGTGTATTTCGAATACCTGTGCATTTTGGTGAATCGTATTTTATGATTTTTACTTTTGACTGTCAAGGTAAGGAAGTGGGAAAAAATACAGAAGTAGTTTCTCTATTTCACCTGAATTGTGGGTTAGAAGGCAAGTCCTATCACATTTTTTCAAGAAGAACCTTCATTAAACTCTATGTGACAGTTTCAGTCTCTTCATGGAAGTCTCCCATGTGGAGTGGGAGTGGGAGAGGTTAGAGAGTGTACCACATAGAACAGGAAAGCAGTAAGGGATCAGGATACTTTCAGTGAGTTACTTTGCATGTAAAGGTGTTCTGTGTGAATATATACAGGCTCAGTGAATCATCCTTGACTTTTACTGGTAGTAGTAGCAATTCATCTTTTCCAGGAAAAACATGTAGTGCTAATTGTTGTCATGACTACTGTCACATTGAAGTCAACATGCTTTACTCTGTAGAATATTTCCGTTTTGCATCACTTTTAAAAAACCATTTATTTCATCTCTTTAGTCCAGTTTTCTAGTATCTTAGGTGGTGGTTAGCTGCCACTCACAAAACACAAAAACTGAAAATGTTAAAGAAATGGAAAAACATGATAGACAAAGTTGAGGTTGTTGTTAAAGTCTCATCCCGGAGGCCTTCTTCTTTCTCGTTTTTGCTCTCTTCATGCAGTCCTGATGGTGTAAAACACAGAAGCAATTTAATGTAGTCAATCCCTGGGACTGTTTGTGTGCCCATGCTGATTCAGAGCATCTAGTGGATGTCATCTTTTTTCTCTCTACCACTGCAGTCTCACCACTGTGTTGGCATGGCATTTGATGATCCTCCAATCAAATTTCTCCCCTTCCAAGCAAAAGAGGTCTCTTGATAATCACTCTACTCTCCCATTCCTTACTTCTATACATAGAGGCCATAGCCCCATGCATGAGTCATGTGGATCTCTTCCTGTGTGCTCACTGAGCTCTTGAACTTTTATGTATATACATGGTGGACTTTCTTTTTGTTTTGGTCATTCGTTTCCTCAAGTATTTTGGAGAAAATGTTTAGAGTCAGTGATATATACTCTTGAAACAGTACAGAGCTGAAACTGAGTTACAGTTCTAAAGGCATACAATGTATTTTCTTTGAAAAAATGGTAAAATTACCTGATGTGAAAAACCACCATTGTAAGACCAATAAGCCACTGCAAAGGAGGGGGTACTCATAAGAATGGCAACTTGAATTATAGTCTGCTTTATCTGGGGTGGGAGGGAGAGGGATAAAATAAACTATGCTGGTCTTCATCCTCCTTGTCTTGTGGGTATTTTTTTTGCTACTCTTTATGTTTGTTTAGCATATTTTTCAAATATTCAGAATTCAAGGGATTTCCTATATATTGTTTAGAATGTATCTTTCTTTGATTATACCTCTTATTTCCAGAATGTTCTCCTCATAATCAAGTTCCTCTCCTTTTTTTCTTACATCTCAATTTCCATATGCCCTTCAAAATTTGCAGACTGTTACATCTTTCAATTGTCACTTAGCCAGCTTATAAGCAGCATGCCAATATTTAGCTCGGGGATCTCGTCCATAAATTTGTCCTTAGAGACCTGCTTATGGTGCCTCTGCCTTTATTTTACTGACTGCTAATTTACCTGCTTATTTTTGTTACTGAACCAAAGGATGTATTTCTTGTGAAATGTTACTGGGATCTTATCAAATATATGCATCTTTTCATATGTTGTTCTATGCTACTTCTTTCTTTGTCTATATAGATCAAAATCGTACTGTTTAAGTTTTTTGCTATAGTGTCCGTTAAATTATATGTACACTCCCTAAATGGCGTGAGATCTTTCTCCATGCATCCCGTGACAACATTACTAGGGCATTCTGGCTTTATTTGATTGCATCTAATTTTTTCCTTTATGCACTTCATTTTAATTGTGTGAATAAATCCATATGTTGCTTTTTATCTGTTGGTTTGATGTTTATAAAAAACATCTCTTTTGTTACTTTTTTTACTGCAGTGAGTTGATGTGAATTTTCACACAGGTATTTAACCTTATTTTTTAGAATCTCTGAATGAAAGACATGCAGCTAGTATGAAAAGACTGTTCAGCCATCTCTGCATTTCAATTTTCTAGTATTTTCTAAACAATATGCTTTATTAGTAGCAATTTCTGGTAAAGTATATGAACCTAAAGGGATTTTACAGATAAGTAGACCTGAATGACTCCGTATCCAGTTTGTTTTTAATATGTCTAGTTAGCAATTACACACCAGATAGCTTCTATTAATTTAATTTTATTAAAGGAATCATGAATATAAGTTAAATGAAGAGTACCTGGGGAAGAATAAATTATAATAGGCCATGGAATCACTTGCTATGAAACAGAATGTCCTGGTATTTTTGCATAGTTCAAATACTTTTGCATTAAGTATAACTTCATTCAAAACCCAATTCAAGATAATTAATGTGATTTGTTAGATACCAACTGTTAAGAGAGGATGGCATTTGAAAAAAAGCAAACCCAAAATGTATACTGATAATTCCCTAATCTCATTTTGGAAATTGTTCTCATTTTGGGCAATCTCTTCAATTCCAGTAAAATATCAACAAGTTTTCATAGCTATCTTGTTGGAATTTTGTAAATAACAACCTGTTTGCTTTTTTCTTGAGGAACAACATTTGATTAGTGCATTTTATTGACACTGAAAACAGGCTATGTGCCCTATTTCCAGTTATGTCTTGCAAGCAAGTGAATGCCCTCTACAGTTTTTGAATGCTAAAAAAATAAAAATGTATCCTACAAAGACATTTAAAGCAATAGTGCTTGCAGAATAGAAAGAATATTAGTAGTATGTTTGCTGCTAGAGAAACATCTTTCAGTAGGGAAATAAACACAATGCAAATAAATCTCAGTTAATCTCAGTTATTATTATATGGAGATTAGTTGAATAAAAAGGTTTTGCCAGCCTTTTGCTTTTAAGCACCTGTGAGAAAGCTCTCAAGGGTATACAGTATAAATATGGGTTCTGTCACAAGCATGACTTTAAATATTTCATGAGTTCTGCTTCAAATGCTTCTACACTGCAAACAACTTCAGTGTCTATAATAACCATATTTCATAATAATTTCTATAAACTTGTTACTGTTTATCACTTGGCCTGTGTTTGAGAAAGCAAAATTGTTCCCGAAATGCAGAAAATTTTAAAGCAAGTATCTCTTTGTGAATCATTTGTAAATCATGCTCGCTGTTCTTTCTAATGGACTTTTTGGCGCTTTGAACTGTATTGTTTCTCTTCATGACCTCAAAATGACTCCTCTTGTCTTTGAGAACTTTGTAGTATGGAAAGGTGTCTCTGAACCATGATTACCAGACATAACAGTCTTAGAAACTTTCTAAGACAACTTTTCAGACTGTAAGGCAGTTTGCTGCTTGTGAGTTCCACTACTGAAGCAGTGTTCTGCTGCACAACCACCTGTGACTAGCAGGACTTGTGAGGCCACAGCTGGAGTGTGGTGTTCATTTCTGAGTTCCCCAGTACAAGAAAGACATGGATATACTGGAAAGAGTCTAGAGAACAGCCAGCTCCCCAACAAGGAATATTGAGAGCTGGATGGGCTGTCCTGGTAAAGAGAAGGCTTGGGGGATCTTGTCCATGTGTACAAATGTCTAATGGGAGGCTGTAAAGAAAATGGGGCCAAGCTCTTTTCAGTGGTGTCCAGTGACAGAGCAGTGGGTAGTTGTCACCACTGATCATCTTACACCCATTGTCTAGCATCCTGTCATTGTCCATGAAGTGAAACAATGGGTTCTATCTGAACATGAGGAAACATGTTTTTTAGTATGAGTATGACTGACCACTGAGGCAAGCTGGCTAGGGACAGCATCCTGGGCAATCTCTCCTAGGTGGCCCTGCTGGATCAGGAGTGTTGGACCTAATGACTTCCAGAGGTTCCTTCCAACTTCAACGATTTTGTGACTCTGGTTGATTTTACAATTAAAATGTATAGTTGATAACATCAAACATGATGTGGCTACCTTTCCTCAGTCTTCTACAACCAACAAAAATAGTAGTGGTAGACAGGTGATTACTAAAATCAGGCTTTTTGCAGGAAGTCTGGTAAGTTCCTCAGTCAAGTAGTAAATAACATGCTCTTGCCTTTCTTATATTCATCTTGTGACAGATCAATTGAGGTAAGTGCTCTCTGATCTACTTCAAATCAGCATCAATAAGGACTGTGGCAGTTTATCTGCAGGATAACAAAAAAGTAAACAGTTTCACAGCAATATCATGTTTTCATTGAACCATAATGGGGTGGATGTTTTGCAAATTGATGATTGCAATATTCTGTATTAGCTAAAATTATACCTGGTCTGCTTTGTTTGGGGCTAACTTTTTAAATGTTCAAATTTTATACTTTTTTTTTTTGCCACACACATGCAGAAAGGAAATACTGAAAGTGAGAAATAAAGCTTGCCTGCTTGCCTCTGAGAGCTGGACATTCTAAAGAGAAACTGAACACTGCAAAACTTAAATGGCTAAGAATAAGTTAACATGATGTCAGATACAAATATTTCTAAGGTCATAGGACACACAGTCTCTGATATGTGAAAAGTACAGTACTTCCTAGAAAAAAATCTAAGTATATTGGTTTATTTGTATCTTCCACTCTCAGACAACAGACAGGTATAAAGCCTATGGCTCAGAAGATGGGAAGAATCACATCACTTTACCACCTGGCAGCATTCCTCCTAAGGCAGCCCAGGCTAGTGCTAGCCGGCTTTATAGCTAGGGTAAATAATCAGGATTGTTAATATCAGAATTAACTCTTACAGATCAGAGATATCATGACTGTTGAGAAACTTCTAGTTGTTCTGTGCTTTGCATGATAATGCGTTTGTAGGAACACAACCCCCAAAACAAAATTTTAAAAATGTATAGATATATAGATATACAATACATATAGAAGTAAGATAATTTACCTAGAAATATAGCTATTTGCATTTTGCTAGCTTGATGTTAAGTGATCGAACGCACTATTTTAAAATTCTAAATATTTTGCCACTTCTGTTGATAAATTACAGGCCATACCCAAAAAGGCAGTGTTCCTTCTTTTCACTTTTGTGGTTTCCTCCTTGGGTTTAGGGGTTCTTTTTTTCCATTTTTCTTCTTTTATTTTCTGAAACTCATGATTTTCATAAGTGATCATTATTCTGATCCTTTTGTTTTCAGCAGGTGTTTTAACAGTTCTTTAGCGAACTACTGGAGTCTGGCTGTTTGCAGTCAAGGATTGTCCCTTTTATTAGCAAAGGGGTACCTAGCAGGGTGCAGAATGTTTGTACAAAATTCCAGTTGTTACAAAGGTTCTCGCATGGTCTCCTTAATTTGAAACTTGATAAAGATCTGACCCGAAACTGGTGGTTAGTCTGTGGATGCAGTCTGCAGAAAATACATCGTATTAATAGAAGAATACAGGCAGCTTGAAAAAGGCAGTTCATGAATATTACTGTACTAACATTCACTACATGAATGACCAATATAAAGAACTTGATGTACATGTAGAAGGCACAGCCTTTCCAGAACGCCATTAGTCCCTAATCTTTTATTCTCCACATCTCTCTAATGGCAATGTAAAAATTAGTATAAAATTAATCTGGGAGAGAGAAATCCTTCTGAAGGAAATACTTCTCCAATTTGTTATATGTAAGGGCAGTTTTAGTAGAACTTTGTCAAATAAGCAGACAGAAATCCTAAAATTGCAAAGGGAAAAAGAATGTAGGAGGACACAGCATCCTAGCATGAGTTTTTCACTTGCTAGGTCACTCCACTGAGATACTCTCACTAGGCATGGTTTAGTAAGTTTACTGAACTACTGATAAGAAAATCAAACAGCACAGACTTTAAGAAAAAATCGTGCCACAGTCATGTACAGCGAGAGCAACAGAGAAGTGAATTGGTGCTAGGACATATTTACATTTAAGAAATTTGTCTGAACAGTTTTCAGAATCTAGTGAGAGAGGCTTGGTTTCTATTGGGTCGTTACCCAGTTAAAAATAACCTTTCCAGGTCATGTCATTTTGTTTGCCGCAGTGAAATAAGTTTATTTCAGCAGAATGAGGCCGTTATTAGCTTGGCAGAGTCCACTTGTCAGAATTTTATGGAGCAGAACACCGTTTGGCTTGGAAATTCAATAAATACTGTAATGTGAGAGGAGTTAAACTCCAAGGGCTGAAGGGGCACAGTCTTGGGAATTTGTCACTAATGCATTGTTAGACACTTGTGTTGAGAAAGTATCAGAATATATGAAGAATGATAATTAAAAATCCAGCAGACATCTCTCTCATGATACTATGTGATGTTAAGTATATGGACTGAATATAATTTTTCAGTATGGAAGCGGAATAGCAGTAATGTCAAAAGTGAAAATAAATGCCTTGCACTTCTATTTTTGCCTACTTTATTTCACCTACATGCAATTTTCCTAACACTGGGATTAGAAAAGGGATGGTTTAGCACGGTTAGAGAATATCTACAATGAAATGTAATTGAACTATTATCGTTTAAATTAGCATGGGAAAAATTTGCTCTGTGACATGTATTTATCTGAAGTGTGGGAGGCTGATTTTCTCTCTCCAGTGGGAGAGGAGTAGGAAAACTAATTGCTCTCCCTGCAAGGTGAAACTATGCAATTCAGTCATGTAATAATTTTAGAGGCAGAGATGAGGTAGTCAGCAAAAATGGTTGGGGTGCCCTCAAGCTATCCAGACTTTCTGCTTGTGCTCGGAACACTATCATTTGAAACAACTCCTTTAAAGTATTGCCTGATCAAACAAAAAGATTGCTTCCAGATGGAGTAATTTTAGGTTTCCAGTCCTATACAGTAACATTTACAGACAATGATCTAATTAACCATTGAATACATGGTGGAATATTGATTATGCAATGTCATTCTGTCAAGACTGGATGTTGTTTATTAAAGAAATTTACACCTGACATAAGACTTACTGTCTGGACACTGAAATGCTATTCGGGATGCCATGCTTTGTGCTATGTACAAATCAGGTTAACTATTTTAATAATTCTGCCAAGTATTAATACCAGGTAATTTCTAGAAGGTGAAGGATTCCCATGAGGAAGTCAAGTGTTGCACCATAGCCAGAAACAGTTGTTAACATATTCTAAATTATATTAACTATCTTTTGTTGAATGCATTATTTTTCAGCTATTCCGTCTGTTTTTATTTGTCATCTACAAATAAAATTCTGGAGAAAGTTAAAATTGAAGTTATCTGTATCAATTCATAGCAGTGCCTCCCTGTGTAATGTGACCAAGTCCAAAAAATGTACTGTTGTTCCTTTGATCAAAGTAGTACTACCTTCAGTATTACTTGGATAATGCTAACATGCTCCTTGGTATCACTATGCAAGTGGCATATGAGAACAGTGCAATGTTTCTATATTTGTGCCTAATTTTTTTTTTTTCCTTTAGTCGCTTGTATTTGTTTTTAGTTTTTTCCTAAACCATTGTAATCTGCGTCTTCTTTTCATCCTAAGTAGAATTATCTTCTACTGCTCCTACTCGCATGATGCAGAAATAGATGTGTTGTAGTTGATACATCTGTATATACTATTTAGTCAACTATCTTGAAGATTATAGTAATTTGTAAATCTAGTTCCAGACAAGCACTGGAGAATAGTCTCTGAACTTTATCTCACCTAGGATAGGATACAGCTCTTTGCTTTGCAAGTAAGTGTTCTCACATTTGCTTTCAAAATAAGAGTATGCCTTGAAGTTACTTATTCATTTAATTGTAGCAGAGTTCCACTAGTCCTAAAATGTGTGTCTAAATGTTGTGACTGCTGATTCATATGTTTTAATTATACCTTTTTATGTGAATAAAATAGTTTTGCAAATAGCTTGCCATGTAGTCAAACTAATTTAAAAGTACATGAAATTATTTCATAAAACAAAAAGCAAACGCATTATAATGTCCAGATTAATTGAATTTGGTTAGATATAATTCTAGTTGGACACAGAAGAGATCATTCACAAATTAGTAATTCTCAGAAGGCATTTCAGCTGGGTAAGATGTATACACTTATGGTATATGGACACAGCTTACCAAAAGGATCTGTTCAGTGATATGCTGAAGCAGCAATAAACAAACATACCAGAATAAGTGATACAGTTTACTAGCATTTCACAGTTTATATGCTGTCACATCTATGTTAGTTTCTGGTAGCTGTGCATAATGGTGACTAAAGATACCCTTTTTTTTCTCTCCTGTTTATTCAGTTAGTGTACTTAGTGTTATCTTGACATTTTGTGGGTTTTTTGATTATTACTAAAATTCAGACTTTGAAATAATAATTTTTAAAATCCTATTACTGCAGAAATTTTAATAAAGAAGGTTAACCAGAGAAAGGTTTTATAAAGAAAGCATGAATTATATACACCAGAGAATTAAGAAAATATGAAATTACATGCTTCTGGGTTTCCTTGCTATTTACAGAATACTTTCTCTTGGATTTAGAATGAATTTTTCTTTGATCATTTTACTCTTTCAAGCTTATTTAGCACTAACAGATAGTGTACTTAGATCCAAAGGGCAGGCAGAGGTTTATATTTTGATTTACTTGATCCATTGCTTCCATTGCTGCCTTGGCTTCACATACTACAGTTTAGTGGGTGTTTTTGGTTTTGGTTTGTTGGGGTTTTTTTTTTGGGGGGGGGAGGCTGCAGGTTGGTTCAGTGTTTTGTTGTTTTTGTTCCTGGTTTTTTGTGTGTTTGTTTTTGTTTGTTAGCTTTGATTTTGGTTAAGTTCAGGTTTTTTGTTTATTTTTAAAGCATATTTCAGCTCTCCAGGGGAAAAAAAAATGCTTGCTATCTTAAGCACCTGAACCAGCTATGTCCTGAAATGATCTGAATATTTTATCCAGACAATATTGAATTTGTAGTAACTATCAGTATTATGATTATGCTTTTAGGTTTTAAATACTCTTTTTTTTTCTTTTTTTTTCTTTTTTTTTTTAAATACAGATTTATCTAGTTGTTGTTTGCAGTGTCCTTACTAGGCATTCTGAGATTTTTAGCTGCATCGAAGTGGATGGGCACTAGCTGAGGGTCCTCCTCACATTTATGGCTGCAAGAGCCACGTGCTTGATTTATTCATCACTAACAGAGACCTGTTTGGCATGTGGTCATCTGGATACCTCTGTTTTGTCTGGAACTGGGAGAGGGGTGGTGTCTGAAGAGCAGATTTCTGGTATTGCTGAGACCTTACAGTTTTGTTTTTTTCAGCCCTCATGAGCGTTTCTTTTTCTTACAGTGTCACCAAGTGTAGAAGTGGATCCCACGGTAGCAGTAGTTAAAAGGAATACAGAAAAAATGGATGTTGGAATTTAACTTCATTTCAGGGCCACACAGTAGTAGACGCAGTGCTCTGAAGGTGAAACGTTTGCATGTGGTGCGTTGTGCATGGCAGCCTTCTCTGTATGTGCTGAAGTAGGAGGTGCACTGACAGGGCTGCTGTTGCTGAGGCTGTCTGATATTAAAGGAACTATTGCAATTCTAATTATGCACTCCTGATGCATTCTAGAGTGACTTAGGGTCTTCCATACCTACATTGTATCAGGTATAAGCAGCTAGGAATTTAGATGTTTTTATGCCTTAAGCACTCATTATTAGCCACCTACAACAATAAAAACAGCCATTAGTTACAATGACATATTTCAGATATTTCAACAATTGTTCTTCAGCTTTATATTCTGGGCGTTTTTGATATTCTGTTGTGTGAACTGACATAACCTCTGAATAAGTTGATTTGTTTTTTGATTATTTTTTTTTTAATACTTAGTTATTTTGATTTCTGTTTCCTGGAATCTCTTTTCCTACAGCTTTTCTACTGTAGTTGAGGAAGAACTCTTACTCAGATTATGCAGAGTCAGTCATATGGTGTCACTTAAGTTTCAGAGAGTTAGTCATTAAAGCACAACATAATCTGAAGAAGCAAATGTTTAGGAATCAATCTATATACTTTTATACTTATAATTACAAGGCTTGTAGATATTTTTTATATATAGATATATAAAATTATGTATATTATATTATCTTTTATATATATTTATTTATATGTAGACATATATACGTATACATACATACATGTGTATATATGTGTGTGTATATATATATGTATATAATGTGTTCATACGTACATATAGAAATGTGTATGTACTTAAAAATGCCAGCTGTTTGCATCTGAGAACGGAAACATACTCGATTGTCAATGGTAATGCTTTTTTCCCAAACTGCTTTCAGAAGATTCTCATGGGCCTTAGGACCAGCAGGAGGCATTGCTATAGTAGTTTGAAAATGCTCTTCCTAGCCAGAAGAACCAGTTGTTTGAAGTCAAGAGTAACGTGAGTAAGAGGGAATCCATCTGTGTAGACAGAAGCTGGTCTTTTTCACTGACAATAAATAAAAAGTCATTCTCACAGTTCATGTAAATCTGACCTTAATCATCCTTTTAGCTCATTCTAGGAGCTAAAAACAATTATCCACCGTTCTGTCTGCCAGCAATTTACTGCTTATCTTGGCATACGTAGTATTCAAACTTTAGCTTTGCATCTCTGAAAAGACAGTAATTTTTTGTGTCCTTGTTTGCCTACTGCCAAATTTAAGGAAAGTGTAAGGAAAGCATATTCTGAATGAGGAATTAAAGAATTTCACATGGATTGTAAGAATAATGACATTGGTTAGGACAAGTACCTTCAAGTTTTGTATTGTGTCAGTGCATACTTTGATATAAATGCCCCAAAAGATGTCTAAAGAATCGTGACAGAAATGGGGATGAGAAGTGCGAACTTTAGGGTATGAAACGTGCAGACTGAAAGCATACATGAAAAGCATACATGCTTTTAAAACATGACAGCATACAGAAAAAAAGATCTGTGATTTTAGAACCTTGTCAAGCAAGGTTAGCATTAAAATAATGCTAAATTAAATAATTTAAAATTATTTAAATAATAAATATTTATTATTTATTAGCAGTAAAATAAATAATAGTAATAAATAATAAATAATAAATATACTAATTACAATAAAGAATATTTTGCTTTGAAAAGGAAGACCAAATTTCATATTTCTAAATCTGCTAAAACACTTCTCATATTTGGTTCTTTGAAAGATTTTTATGTGTTGAAGAACCAGGGCTATATTTGTAAAATATATGGCTATTTTTGTATGCTTGTCAGTCATACTTTTAAACCATTAATGCATATACAAAAGATTTCCTTGGTTAGATTGGTAGAATGCTGCCAAGGGAGCAAAAAGTTTTGATACATGCTGAACTTTATGGCATCAAAACTTCTCATAAAATTAATGGGAATACTCTTGCTTTTAAATTTCGATACGTGATGTGTTAGATTGCCTCTGAAATAGTTTAGCTGTTTTGCAATCAAAAAGAATATTTCTTTAGCTTCAGATATTCAATTTGTGTTTCCAAATCCAGACTCTGCGTGTGTGTATGTTCTCATAAATTCACAATGAGAGGGATAAAGAACACTCGAAAACACTTAAAATTATCTGAGATATGAAATACTGCAGTGGTATGTGAAGGTTGACTGAAGTTGTGATTAGCAGTAGGACGATTAGTGAAACATCTTGATTTTGCTATTTTACCATGGATTTGCAACTTTTCATGTATTGTTTCATGTATTATTTCATGTTTCTTGGCCTTGTAAATGAAATCTAACAGACTTAATACTGTAATGTCACTGATCTTAAAGAGATATTATCAGGGTCTGCAGATCATTTTTCTTCTTCCCGTATCAAATATGTAAACTCCATTATAAAAAAAAACCTGGTTTGGAAATAACAAGATTTGTATTGCTGTGCAAAGTTTTGGAATATATCTCAAAAGGGAGAAATGACAGCCACCTGAAGTCTGGTTACCTCATGTCTTCCTGAGGACCCCCCCCCAAAATTTTATTACTCAAATAAGGATCCAGTAATACATGTTTGTATTGCGTATGTGTTTGGTGTTTGGTTGCAGATGGTAGGTTTTTATTCCTCCCCCTTTCCTCAGAAGATTACTAGAGTTACTATGATTATTTCTGTAAGGGATCCTGGAACTGCTTGGCTGGCTTTCTATACCCTCATGATTTGAAACTAGTGAGGTAAATCGGAAATACCAGTTCTGGACTCAATCTTCCATTTGCTGTAATTTTGAAAAACTTTCAATAATCTGTGGAGATGACCTGTGTATAGTTTCCTGAATCAAAAAGTCAAGACCTTACCCTATTTTCTATCTCACCATATTCCACTCGTTGAGTCTTACTAATTTTTTTTTTTTTAAATGTATGGATTTCGCATTTTGTTTTGAGGTTTTTTTGGTTGGTTGGGGTTTTTTGTTGGTTGTTTTGCTTTCATTTCTGTTGGGTTTTTGTGTGTGTGTAAAATGTATTTAGAAACCAGTATAATGCTTGTTTTACTATGTGTACTTGCTTCTGAAGTAGTTTATTTCTGCCAAAAAGGGTAGTTGAGGTCCTCCACACTTTGGGTGAAAAGAAACACCATTTGACACCACTGACTATATCAGTTTAATTTTTAGTATTACTTTAGCTTTCTAACTTTAAATAAATTTTTGGACTTCTTAAGTAAAAACTGGAAAAACTAAAGAAAATGTCAAGATAAAACTTCTTCATTTTTTGAAAACAGTATTGATATTACATTCTCCCAGTTAAGACTAACAGTGACATTAAACTGAGCTTTAAACTTGATATAAACTAAAAAAAGTCTTTTAAGTTTACAAGGAGAGCACTGTTCTAGTCTGTTTTACAGAGGCAGGAGAGAAACAAAGAAACTAACTATTTATCAGGCCAAAATACTGACTTTAAGCAAATAATTTTCAACTTTCAGCATTTATAAATGATTGTGTTGTATGGTAGAAATTAGTATATGAAAGACCTCTCTATTTCCTCTGGGACAACTACGTGAACCATCTCAAAAGCCTGGACTGATTGGGTGGCAAAATACAAGAATACTTAGCACATTTTACTCTCAGCCTTGTTTTTGTGATTGATTGATATGTTGACAGATGCTGTTTCAGACCACTCTCTTCCTAGTTTTCCAACAAAATTATACTTGGTTTTGATTTTTAGTTCTCTTCAGGTAGACTACTGTTGAGACTGTTGTGGTGTTGAGATGTTTAATCTGAGATTTTAAGGAAGCATGTGCTATTTACCAGGTACTTGGCAATACTTCATGGCAAACACTGTTAAAATCATTTGGAGCAGCCCATTGTAGTCATGTAATTCATCTCTTGTCAGTTTTAGTGTGGTCAGATTTCTACTTTTATGGAAGAGTTTCATGTTTGTGGTTGATGCTTGCTGCTATGAGCAAAACCTGCTAGTCCAGGTTTTTACACTAGTGTATATGTTGACTATTTCTTTTCTGAAATAAGGAGATAGAAAACAGCTTATTAAGAATCTGCTTTCTGCTTGCGAAAGAAGTTAGCAACAGTAGGTAAATAATCAAACCTTCAGTGGGTGCAGACAAATGGCATGACTTGAAAATTCTGTTCAATAACTAAAATGAAATTTTTGGAATTTACTATCAACTTAATATGGAAACATAATATTAAAATTGTTTGTATTGGAAATTAATTTGTTTTCTGGCACCAGTTGTAAGATTCTTTTAAAATATCTGTTCTAAAATAGTGTGGCTTTTACAAAATCAAAGAGTAGTGGTATACGTATGGGCTAAAAGACTGCATTGTATTGGGGTTTTGGGGTTTTTTGTTAGTTGCAGGACAAGTAATGGAAATTGGCCAGCAAGCTGAATTCCATGCTTTCATTTTAGAGCATAGCCTTATTCAATGGACTTTGCATTCAGAATTTTTCTACCTATATTCTTTAGAATGTAGAGAAGATCTTGGATTTTGGAGAGCAAGGATGGTATTTTACTCTTTTGGCTTTTAATGCTAATACAATCGAAGCAAGATTACAAGAAGCTGTTAAATCAAGAGACCATCTTTCTTTTGGTTCTCTGATTTATGATTCCA
This sequence comes from Callaeas wilsoni, assembly GCA_013398955.1. NCBI lineage: Eukaryota > Metazoa > Chordata > Aves > Passeriformes > Callaeidae > Callaeas > Callaeas wilsoni. The sequence goes on along the minus strand of VWPU01014926.1, from coordinate 90,874 downwards.
AGTGATTCTGTGTTCTTCACAGTCTCTGTGTTCTCCACAGGCTAGCTTAGTTCCAAGGCGTTGAAATTTACTCCAGGTAATTTTTTCTGCAATGTTACTGCTTTAACAAATAAAATCAGGGAAATGTCCAAATGTATTAAAATTTTGTCTGTCTGTTCTAATAAAGATATGCGGAGATCCGTAAAAATATTTTAATATTTTCTGTATAAATTATTATAATTATTAATAGCTATTATTTTGATATTATTTTATAATGTATCAGTAAAACATAATTTAATGAAATTGAATGAGCAGCCTTTGAAATTTTACAGATAATGGTATTGCTTCGTGCTCTGTATATTCATATGACCTTTTAAAAATTTAGAAATACTTTGCAATTTTAGGTTGCTTTATTTTTGTACTAGTTTAGAGCTAAGTATGAACTTCTGCTTCCTCTAGACCATCAATGCCCAAGATCTATGATCTGAATAATGACCTATATAGAATGAAAGAGAAGTGTAGAATTTTGCTGCCATTCCAGACATTTCAAATGAGACTGGTCTCTCACTTTTATACAAGGGATAGTGATACCTGTTTCTTACAATAGCTCTAATTCATAAAGTTAAACTTAAGCAAGTTTTTCCTCTTTCCGGGTAGGAAGAGAATATTTACATGACCTTAGGTCACTTGTGTGGTTTTGGAGTCCTTTCCTGGCTTAGTTACAGAGAGAATATGTATTAAGAAAGGGAACATGTCTAAGCAGTTTTTTTCACTGACTAGAGAACCTCGAACCTTTCACATTCACCTGTAAGAAGAAGTATACAAAACAATTCAGAAAGATTTGAGCTATTATTAAGTGGCCGTCTCTCAGAGTTTCTAAGCAACATATTTATTAATAATCCTAAAATATATATTAAATAAAAAAGTAATAATTGCATACCACCTTATATTTTTACAACAACATTTTTGGAATAATTGTTATATATAAACAACATATAGATTTATATACACATAATTTCAATTTTTTGTGTATCTCACCTGCTGTCATGTCACTTTCTGCTGATAAAAATTCAACAGACTGCTTAGGTTCTTTGAAATGAGAATATATTGGAAGCACTCTGGAGAATCCTCCAGAAAGAATTGCTAAGAAAAACAGGTGCATTAGGTAAGAGGTAGTATTTACCAGATTCAGTCCACTGCAATTTTCTTTGTTTGAAAGACGTGTAATATATCTTTTATATTTAGCTGTTCTTTTCATCATGTCAGGCTTGGAAAGTGAATGTTGTGAACTGCACATAGTTTCTCCGAGACAAGGGCGAGCTCTGTCAGCAGAGCAAACTGCATCATGATCTGTCACTCACACTTCAAATAATTGAATAATAAAACAGTGATTTTACTCAAAAGGTTTTGACTCTGATGCAAGTATATTCCCTGTAGTTTTTTAAAAAAAATATTCTGATGATTTATGGATGTGTAAGTAAATATATCTACATGTGTGTAGAAATACACCTATGCAACTAGATGTATCTCTGTGCAAAAAATACACATTCAACACATACATACTCCAGGCCTTTCAAAAACTTTGATTTAGTGTGTGACTCAAAGGAGCCATGCTGAAATCACCTTATGGAAAAAATAAAGCTTCCTTTTCAGTTCACGGTTTATTAGAAAAGTGATTAAATTGGTGTGCGTGCACTGTAACAGGAGAAAGTCTTGCTAATACATGTATTTTTTTGCCTGAGAAAAAGTCTTCAGGACTGTCAGGGAAAAAAAAACAAGAGTCAGTCAAATATGTTCTGTTGTCAGTAGTCTGATAATTAGTCAGTCTGATAATTGCTACTTCTTGCAGATATGTTGTGTTTAGATGTGTGGTGAAGACTGACGTCCCACTTTAAAATGGATATCCAGTGTTTTCAGAATGTGAAAGTAAGAATTGTCCTACAGATCCATTTTCAAAGGAAGTTTACTAGTGTTGTAGTATTCAGTAGAATGTCCCCATGCCCTTGATTAAAGGTGAACTGCCTTTTTTTTTTAAATTAATATAAAGATCTACAAACATCACTTAGAGAAACATCCTTCTCCGAGGCAATGGAGGGATCGGTCCATTTACCTCAGCTGCTTAAACATGAAGATTCGTTTTAGTGTTTACTGACCATTCTGTAACTAAGTGGAATATTGGGTGTCTCAGATTCAGTTAGGATTAGGGTTCAATATTGTGTCTGTGATATCGAGTCAGGAAAGATCGCTTTTCAGGACTATTTATGCATACAGAGTTTGCTCATGATTGCAGATCCGTTAGTAACTCATAATTCACTTCACTTCCGTGGATAACTGCAAAGTGATAGCATAGGAGTAGGCATAGTTGTATGTCTGTGCAGTTGGATATTCCTACAGAAAAGTAGCATCCTTCTTACTCCCACAAAAGTAGTAATCTTTCTGTGTGCTCATATTTTACCCTCTAACATATATGTTACTTCCAGCATATATTCACAGACCTCTAGTCTCTATTTTCTAAAATACATTTTCAAATTTGCCTGATTTCTGAGGGATTTCAATGTCTATGTCCTCTTGGATCTCACTGTGAGGAAACGGTAGGAAGCACTGAGGGTCACAGCAATGGTTATTTAGTTAGAAGTCTACTTAAGAGAAAACAAAATATGAAGAAGAACAGTGTGTCAGCAGATTGTTTTTTAAATTATGCTTCTGTAATTAAACTGTAGCAGAACATTGAAAAAATTATAGAATTGTTCAAGACATTTAAGTAGTATCAAAAAATGGGAATGTGAGTAAAATACCAGTAAATTCTATGTGGGAGTCAGAATTGCAGAAATTTTTGTAATCTGTTTGATTATGATACTTTTCTTTAAACTTTAATGAGTTTTGAATGAAATTCCACATTTCTACATTTGTCAGTTCTGTGCAGTGATCTGGTTTAACATTATACAAATTGATCTTGAGTATGAATATTGGGTATCAGCATAAGATTTTTTTTTTTCTTTAGGAAATTAAGGAAAGTTACCTTTAAAAGTATCTTTTAGAGTTCCTCTTTACCTGTCGGAGAAGGTTTAGGAAAAAATCAGATAGCAGAACATTTGTTTGAAATCATTTGAGAAAGATTTGCATTTCAGTTAGCATTTATCTGTTGCTGGATACTGAATTCAATGTCAAATCAGATGGCTTCTTTGACTGTTGCAGATGTGCTTGTTCAAGATCTCAACTACAGAAATAAAGGCAACTTTATTGATAAAAATGAAAAAAATTGATGATACAATATAGGAAGAAATGGATTACACCGACACATTGCAGTATGTTCCCAAATCCACAGATAAGATGTAAAATGAACTCTATGTAGATAAATCCAAGCCATCCTCCAAAATTAATTGTAACTTTTGGTACCTTAATAAATAACTGTACATCTTTGTCCTAGATCCCAGGTTGTCTCTGACACAAAGACTGGTGGAAGTTTGGTCTGGAAATTTGGAGCTTGCATTACACCATTTCAGATAAAATTGTTTGATGTGGAAGTGTCCACGTGATAGCACAGTAGTTGTGACATGACTAAATTAATGTATCTGGGCTGCTTATTTTTCTGGCCTAAAGATTATGCATAAATATTTTTTAAAAAAATAAGAGGTGCATTGGTTAAAATGAAAGAATAGTGATTTGATTCACATTTATTGCATATTTAATGGAGCTGACTTGCAAAAAATAAAAATGAATTCTTGAAGCAAATTATTTTGGTTTTGGTTCCAGAGTCTTTAAAAAAGGAGAATGCAACAATGGCATAATTTGTAGAAGTAGTCCTGGTTTCCACAGAGCTAATAACTAGGAAGTTATTGTGAAGTAAATTTTACAAAGAGTAGGATAACAGTCTGCATACTGTGGACTTCAAAAGGCGTGATAGACTCATCTACTCATCTTTATAGATTTTATATTTTGTTTAAGGCATAAAAAACCCCCCCACTTTCTTCCTCCCCTTGTGACATGACTGTTTGTGTTTAAACAAGCATGGTTAATCTTGTGCTGGCAGCAGTGGAGGATTTGTTGTATGCAGAGATTAGGACTAAGGAATTCTGGTTTTGAATATCAAGGGGCTAGAAATTGCTCGGGATACATCCCTTCATTTTCTCACTTAACCAGTTGTTTCTGTTATTCTAAGTTATAAATAATAAATAAAATCATTATTCTTTTGTATCTTCTAACACATGCAGTGAGCAAACCATTCAAACTAACACATCAGCTCAAAAGCTGAATGTGTTCCTTTAGTAGAAAACCCCTTTTAAAACTGAGGGCTTGCTGCAGTATGCAGAGCACTAAGGAAAGGAAATACTCATAGTTTTTTCTCTTGACTTTTAATCCATGAAATCAAAAGCACTTTCCCTAACCACTCATTTGCTGTTAAACCTCATAAAAAATGAGTTGATTTTCTTGGCAGAAGGTGGTTTTAACAACATTGTGATATATGTAAGAGAGAGTCTGAAACATGAGCCCAAACTTGGACATGTCACCAACATTTTTTTAGCCTTTTACATACGTTGCTAAAGTTATGCAGAACATCCATAAGGTATACCTTTCTTTACAGTTTTTCTTTTACACTGAAGAAGTAGGATTGGAAAATGTTTTGAAAAGTGTTTCTGTTTACTAGTGACAAGGTCCCAAAGTCATTCACATCTGTATACTTCAAATGAGGCTTTTCAAGATACTGAAAAATTGCTTACAGCTGGCTGCACACCCTGACAGTTGAAAATAAAACTCCCATACCAGTCATAACTAGCAATTCAATTTAACTTATGCACAGTGAGAGCAAAAAAATGTAGTTTCTTTCCAAAGAGGCGACAGTGCAGTCAGAACTTCTACAGCTGCCTTTCATGCACTGATAATTAAAAAAAATCAAAACAAAATCCGGAACTGGAAAATACATCCTCCCTTTATAATTATCTATTTCAAAGCTGTAATCGAGCATTTCATTATAAAGATGCTAATCAATCCAGAACAATACTCATGGGACAGCACACACACCCAGAGACATAACGGTTATAATAGAAATGCTGCAGAAACTTTACTGGGTTTATAATAGTTGCTCATCCATTTCTGTTGTGAAAGATGAAACTCCCACAAGTGCCTTGCAGTGTTCCAAGTAGAACATCAGGCTCATCTTCTAGCCTTTAGATGTGTTGAAAAAACAGTACTCTGTTATCAGTATAAATAAGCAGAATGCACTCATCTAAAACAATAAAAAAGTTTTCATTCATCTAGCCAGATTCTTAGTTAAAACTAATGATTGTGAGTAAATGAAGCCAAAACTGGAATTGTCTTTCTCTGTTATGTTTTAGATTTTGTTTTTAAATTATTTAACATATCATTATTTGCAGCGCCCTGTAAAATTTGTTACAGAGATTTTATCTCTGTGAGATAGTGCTAACACTCCAGAGGAATGTTTGGGCCTTGAGTTCCCAACTGCCAGTTACAGCCCTCATTCATAGTTTAATGTGTATAGCCTTGGGATTTCCACAAAAGACTGACAGTCACAACCTTGTGTTTAGACTGGAATTTGAGTATCTGTGCCACATGGGTGACATTTTTCTGGATTAGGGAAGACATAAACCTTTATCTGCCTGTGTTTGGGAAACAATGTTGTGGTAACATGGGTGCTAATGGTGCTAATACACAGTCCACAGGATTATATGGCACGTTTCCTCCAAGTATTATAAATAGTTTTGTTTCATGTTCTAAAAAGAGAATTAATGTAAGCTGAGTCTTTAAAAGTCTTGAAATACTTTGATGTGACTGTCTGAAGGCTTAAAGTTACTGTGTACTTCTGTAACGTCAGTCTGTGGTATTTTGTACAGAACATGAGGGTAAAATTCTAGAATGTTTTTTGACAGCCACCTGCATGAACTTTATAATATTTCATTAGACTCAATATTTTCTCAGTTGGATTAGTAATGAAAGTAGTTCTCTACTTTCATTAGTTCATTAGTTTAATTTCATCATGGCTAAACATAAAGTATTGTGTAGCTGAAGGTTAAACTCTTTATTTAGTTTGAATCTCATAGCAGTATGTTTACTGATTACAACTTTCTATCTAGAAATTCTGGAAATTAAAAAGCTGAAAGCAGAGGGAAAATGCAGAAGTCCTGAAAGCCTTTGTGTATGAGGCACATGTCTGAAAGACAGAGAGGTTATCTCTTCTACTTCTTCTGTGTTTTCATACAAATTTGAACTCTGCAAATCAGTTCTTTTTGTAATTGTGTGTGTGTACGTGTGTATGCAAGTGTGTATTGTTTTATCTTATATCTGTATTTTTTTATTCCTTCTGGTGCTGAGATTATGAAAGATACTCAAAATCTGAATGACAGGGAGCTGTAATCTAAGACACCATTTTCTGTTGTTTCTTATGTATGTATATTTTTTGAAAGGTGACAAACATAACTAGGATAATAACCTTCCTTTGTGTCGCATCTTCAGTCAGTTTCTTTTTTATGACTTTTGACTGTTCGTTTAGAAGACAAACTATGAGTAGGCCTGCAGTTGGTTATTTCACGAATTTAATCTTATGTAGTATTTTTTTCTCTGATTTGTCTCACTCATTTATAAAAGAAGAGACAACAGATTGCCTGTTTCAGAAACTGTCATGTTCATAAGCAGTGAGAGAGGTTATTGAGCCTATATGTGAACCAATGGCATGCAGGAAGTTCTTTAGCAGGATGAAACTGCTCCAGTATATGGGTAGAAAAAACAATTTTTGCTAAATATAGCATCACTCTGTAACATTGTGGTGGACATGCATGCCCTGTCCCCTCATCACACTGTACTATTGGTATATATGGTGTACAAGTTGCAGAGGTATTTCCACAGCTGTATATGGTAGAGTTCAGATTTATTTTTTCTCATACTCTTTATGAAAATAATGTTCATTTGGGTGAGTAGCACATAGTCTCGCTTTCTTACTGAGAACTAACAAAAAGATGCTGCAAAAAGGGTGAAGGTTACACAATATCAGTATGCAATTAACAATTATGTTAGAAATTACCAGCTTTTTGCTAAGGCCAGCATATTTGTAAGAAGAAAGTCACAGTTTTTCTTTAATATAGTCAGCCCAAAAAAGATGAGTGCTTGGGAAGCTGTCGCAGGACTTAGATTTGAAAAATTCTTGCTGAAATATTTCCTGAGAAGAACATAAACCCAGCGAAGAATATATGGAAAATACATACTGCATTTTAATCTATTCTAGTACTCCGTAACAGAGTTGTAAGAGGGAGGCCTAAGAGGGATTTTTTTATTATCATATTCTTATAGCTAAGACATATGAGTGCCAGGTCGCCGGGGCAAAACAATGTGAATGAAAGCTCTGGGTATGGGAACTGCATCACATCAAAGGGCAGAGAAAATCTTAAAGTCAAAAATGAGAAAGGAGTGCATGTGTACTGGTTAATGCTTTGTACAGTCTCTGATTGTTAGGTTGTTTAATGTTTAGTAATAGGTTTCACAATGGAAATCTTTTGTTGATCTCAGTTGGCTTTCACCAGATCAAATATAAGAGGTCTGTGGGGATATAAACTTTCTGCTTCTCACTTCCCATTTGAAGGGGATTGAGGGAGAGGTTCTATGAAGCACCTGAAATGCCACTTCAAGTGGCCTTACTAAGTCACTCATTTCTTCTAATTACAGATAAATCTATAGTAGTTAATGAGGTCTGTAAAGAAAAACATGTTATGAACCATGCTGTCTGGCTGATGATTTTACGATTTTATTTGGTATCAAACTGGCTTGTCAACATTATGACATTAGTTTGGTGTCTAAAAATGTACTGATTGGTACTTCCTTAATAAGGAAATTTCAGCAATAAAATATCTATAGGTAATTGTTGCCTTTTAACTCTCTTTTTCAAAGTTTATAACATTACTTTTGCTTTTTCTGTGAGTGTAGTAAAACATGTAGTATATTACAAAGACACTTAGCAGTTCTCATCTTTTTCTAAAAGAAGACCTGTGGACAACCATGCACGATTATGCCATATCTTAGTATGGGAAATGCATAGTGCTTCTATTGCTTCAGGAAATTTTTGTCTTTTATTACCAAATAATTTTATAATGCCAACTACTTTTGAAAAATAACCATTTCAGCTCTCCATCTCTTCCTCTAATACAATTGTATTGCCATCAGCAACATTATAATAAAGTGCAGTCAGGCTAAACTAGCTGTAGCTGGATTACTGTCCTGTGTGTGCTGCAAATTCAGTCTCAGTCAGTCATGGTTCAATCTGATTAACCAACAAGTAGATTGGATAGTTTTGAAACAAAGCTATTAAGTGAAAAGAAAACAGAGAAGCCATAAAAAAAGAAATTGCAGAGAACAGAGATAAAATGCATTGTAATATTGAAGTTAGATTTGAATTCTTAGCTCCAAACTTGCAAATACATGTCTAGTTTTATTTTAGTCTCTGTGACACTTGGTATGCTTCAACCATGCCGGATCCTAAAGGCGAGGAATAACCTGAATTTTTCACAATATCCCTGCTGAAAAAAAGCACAGGAAGGGCAAAATTCTTCTGAAAATACAATGGCTGTTTTGATATAAGCAATGTTAACGTGTCTGTGTCATATGCATAGCAGTGGAGCTGCACAATCATTCTTGTTGCCAGGTCATCCACATACCTAGCTCTGTGAAGGAGCAAGCCACAAACACATGCCAGCTCTGACAGTAACTGTGGTCTCAAAACTCAGCTGCTCATGGTAGTTGTCCTTTTTTGTAAGACTGCTGGGAGCATGTGCTTGAAAGCAGGTTTTGGAGACCCTTTTCCTGGGAGCGTCTGATGAGTATGTGGTATATGGCACAGTGACTATGAATGTTTTTGTATGTGGCTCACATGCTCATAGATGTAGCCTCTTCTAAGTAGTGGTAGCTGCACAGCTCCAGTGTTGTTCGAGTAATGTAACAGACAGCCGTAGACTGACAAGCTGTATATGGCAAGTACTCTAGTACTGATGATTTGTTCTTTCACTTTCTGTTATTTTGAGGCAAACAAGATATAAATCAGTCTGTAAATGTTTTTGCATAAACACATTGTATTGTTCTTAAACCAGATTTAAGAAGAAACTATTAATAGAATCATAGGATCTAGAACAACTTATGCTGGAAAAGACATTTAAGATTGAGTCCAACTGTTAATGGAGTACTAACTCCATCACTAAACCATGCCCCTAATCACTATGTCTGCATGTCTTTTGAGTATCTCCTGGGTTGGCAACTCAAGCAACTTCCCAAGGAAGACTGTTCCAATGCTTGGCCACCTGTTCAGTGAAGAAATTTTTCCTAATATCCATTTTAAACCTCCCCTGGCACAACTCAGGACAGTTTACTCTTTCACTATTGAGAAGAGCCTGATCCCCCACTGGCTACACCCTCCTGTCAGGCGGTTGTAGGCAGTGAGAAGGTCTGCCCTGGACCTCCTTTTCTCCAGGCTAAACACCCCCAGCTCCCTCATCTGCTCCTCACAGGGCTTGTGCACCAGACCCTTCACCAGCTCTGTTGCCCTTCTCTGGACACGCTCCAGCACCTCAATGACCTTCTTGTAGTGGGGGGCCCAGAACTGACCACAGGATTCGAGGTGTGGCCTCATCAGTGCTGAGTACAGGGGGACAATCCCTGCCCTTGTCCTGCTGGCTGCACTATTGCTGGTACAGGCCAGGATGTCATTGGCCTTCTTGGCCGCCTGGGCACACCCTGGCTCATGTTCAGCTGCTGTCACCAGCACCCCCAGGTCCTTTTCCCGTGGGCAGCTTTGCAGCCANAGGATGTCATTGGCCTTCTTGGCCGCCTGGGCACACCCTGGCTCATGTTCAGCTGCTGTCACCAGCACCCCCAGGTCCTTTTCCCGTGGGCAGCTTTGCAGCCACTCTGCCCCAGCCTGTGGCACTGCCTGGGGTTGTTGTGACCCAAGGGCAGGACCCAGCACGTGGCCTTGTTGAACCTCACACCACTGGCCTTGGCCCGTCTATCCAGCTTGTCCAGATCCCTCTGCAGAGCCTTCCTGCCCTCCAGCAGTTCAACAGTCAACAATTACACTCAATGTGGTATTGTCTGTGAATTTACTAAGGGTGCCTTCGACCTCCTCATCCAAACCGTCAGTAAAGATATCGAATAGGACTTGCCCAATATTGATCCCTGGAGGACACCACTAGTAAGTGTCCTGGTAATTCTAGACCCCTTAGTATGGATTTTACCTTGTTTCTCTTCTGTGGCTGAAGAAAGAGTAAAATAACAGAGTAGCCAAGATAATTACTTTAGCTCTTTTTTTTTTTAAGCTGCTGCTCTTTTTTCCCTTTTCTGTCTCTCTGTCTATCTTTCTGTGTTCTTGGGCATTTGTTGTGTTTTGCTTTGTTTCCTTTTTCTTTAATATCTTTCTTCCTTTCTTTTTTGCTTGCTTGGTTTGGGTTTTTTGTTTTGGGGTTTTGTTTGTTTGTGTTTCATTTGGGGTTTTTTTGTAGATTTGTTGATTTTTATTTTAGCAAGTGTCAGAATAGAGTTTGATTTCTTTAATTTCTCATATGGGCAAAGTCAGAGCAGGACTATTTCAGGGTTAATGTATGCAAGTAATTTACAGGAGTCAAGACTAGGGTATTGGCAGAGTTTGTGTTTGTTCAGGCAAGAACTCAGTCTTAGTGGAAGATGTTTCATTTGTCTGCTTAATATCTGTGGCTTTGTAACATGGTTTAAATTATTTGCATGGATTCTCAACAATATATAGCTTTAATATCCATAGACATGGTATGCTTTTCTCATCTAGCAAGACTTTTTCCAGCTCAGCACTTCAGCCATTGCCAGCACAAAGGTTTTTTCTTGAGACATTATTTGGAGGCACAAAGTTAAGAAGTTAGGCAATGTTCTACTGAATTGTTTCTATATCATGTGTAAGAAAAGCTCTTATGATCTGCAGAAGTAAGATGGCAGAAGTTTGTATGCATCGAGACAACTGTTGACTTACAATTGGTATTTTAATTCATGATTTAGAATGGAACTGAAGCTGTATAAAGATCAGGCTAGGCAAAGTTTTCTGTGTATGTTTTAAGATTCCATATGAATGTAAGTGTTTTTGTAAGTAAAAAACCAGAAACCTTTAAACAACCTTCTATATGAGAAAAACATCCCAGTGATGTGATTTCAAGGTACTTTGCTGTCATTGAGTTGATTTATTCACTAAACAATTTAATCTATTTCTTCAGTTACCAAAAATCCGCTCTGTTTTTTCCTGGTAACAGAGGCATCTTTGTTCAAGTCTGAAATAGAATTACAATGTAGACTTAGATTGATATATTAAATTGTTTTATATAAGCAACATTGCACCTATCACTGCAACTAATTTGTGCTTTTATAGTGATGTAGTTCAAACACTTGAATGACATCAGAAACCTACTGTTCTATGATGAGTGCTCACTAATCTTGGAATAACTGCAACAGAGAAATTCAGGAATGATAGGCAAGCATTAGGGTGTATTGTTACCCAGAGACTGATAAGACTAACCTCTTGAACGCTCAGCACAGCTGTCCTTTAAATTTCCTTAATCGTGTGTTTGCATTTTGGATTTTTTAAGAATAAAAGCATAATGAAACATGGAACTTTTCCAGCAGGTCAACTATGAAAATATTTATCATGTTTAATCAATAAAAGAGCAAGCAAAATGTGGAATTTCTGCTTCTGCCAGTTGCCCTCATTGCTTTGGAAAATAAATTTAATTCTCTTTAAAATGCATTGTTTTACCCAGAGGTATTGTGAATTGATTTTGATTAAAGAGCTTATGAGAATTAATTTTATGCATTATTTTCTATTCTTTCTAATAATGATTCAGCTGTCAGTTAGGTTTTTGCAGCCAAGATTTGTCCATGAAATTTGCTTGTTTTCTTTTTTTAGGAGGGATCGTGATTGATGTGCAAATATAGGAAGTATTTGCACCTTTTCCATCACTAGTTCTAGTAATACTTTAAATTTGTTTTTTGTATTTCTTCTCTTGCATTTGCATGGTATTAGAAATCTATGGCTTGGAAATGGATGTAATTCAGGATTGTGCATGTGATGAATGAAGTGTAGAAACAGAATTTCAGCACAGTCTTCTGTTTAAATCGTTGCTTCCATGCATTCGTGGAGAAACACCATTGTTTGGTTGTGTTTTTTAATATAAAGTGTATCCAATTATTTTCCTATGGGGAAATATAGGAGTTTCTGTGGGAGGTCCTTGAGACAAACCAGAGATGACTATGAACTAAAATCCTATCTCTGAACAATTTAAAACTTTGGAAAAGTTGAACCAATGTAGCACAAATAGACTCTCATACATAATTCCTTTCTTCCAAAATTTTGTAAGTTACTGTTTGCTTTAGGTTTTTTGTCAATGTGGCTCCCTGCATCTGTTATGAGTTCTTTTTTGTCCATGTTCAAGTCTTTTCTGACAACTCTTCCCTGCTGACCCGAATTTCTGTGTTAGCAAGCTCTTAAATGCACATTCAGGCATGGAAAAATAAGCTGATTTTTTAAAAAAAATCAGTGTTTATTTTCCTTTTTTTTGGTTTCTAAAATTTTCCCCCAGGTATGCATTTCTTGTAACTGTCTTGAAGCAGGAGCCATCTTGTGCGTACTGTTATAGCACCTAAAAGATTATTTTTGCTACTAAAGTAAACAGACTGCAGAGAAGCATTTCAGTGTTCAGATGTTTAATTCACCCAGTTGATCCTTTTGAGGATATTTGGCGCACATGCCCATGGCCTGGTACTATCATCTGCTGTGCTCCTGCTGAGGAGAATTCTTTTTTGTCTCTGGATTGAACACTCTGGAGAGCTGCACATCTGCACTTTTACTGATCCTATTAATAGATACCACTAACCAGGGAAAATCTATCCTCTTACTTACTTATGTGTTATTGTTAGATGTATTACCTAGTTTCATAGATAGCTCTTTTAGAGATATTGGAAGAGTAATTTTTGATTATTTAATACAGCAGCACTTAACCTAAAATAAGAACAGCTTTTATTAAAGCTTCATAAAGAGAGGTTTTTTCCAAAGAACTGTCAACTTCTCTGTAGTTATTGTGATCTTCTGCCAAGGAGAAACCCCATGTTTCTGCCTTGGTGCAGTGTGAATGTTGTAATAGGGGCTGCTAAGAGAGTACCTCACTCAGGATTAATTCTGCAAGGCAGGTATTGTGGTCCTCTGATGACAAGGCTAGTGTAACCTGGTGCTGCAAATGCTGTTTGTGTTTTCACTCTGGTACCACACTCTGGATGTAACGAACCATCATCAGGAGGAAATAGAAAAGGAAAAGAACTACATCATTTAAGAATTAATACTGCTTTAGATGAGTCTTTCACTTTGGAACTACTAAGGTGGCTTGATGTGGAAGCTGATAGTCATCTTGATAATTTAATTTAGTCCTTTTAAGGAATTGCATCTTCATGTTAGTTTGCACAAATAAGCCAAGTACAGACCTATATACCACATAGTATGATATCAGTGTTGGCACAGTTGTCAGTAGCAGGGTCTGAAGGTTAGTTTTCCTTGTGGGTAAAGCTAAGGCAGGCTTTTGTGGAGAACCTTGATAGCACCTGAATGTTTCTTGCCTTGCTTCTCTCTATATTACCAGCCCATCACCTGCACACCTCCATTAATATTCAACTCCCTTGAAAGAAAAACAACTCAACCACCATCTTTATTCTAATGCTTCTGTTTCCTGGAGCTAAAATATACTAAAACTTTGCTTGAAAGCCTAAGCAGGTAAAGAGGGAGAACAAACAGCAAGCAAAGAGTCTCCGGGAAACCTTGGTGTGTTTATCAGGTTAGCTAAAGCCATGACTCTCAGAAACATCAAAGAAAGGGAGTACTGAGGGGTTCCATTTTATGACCTGAGTGATAATGAATATCACCTTCAAAACAGGCACAATGAGTGCAGTATTCCCAAGTGGTTGTATGTGCATTTAGAATAAAAGAATTGAATGAGGTTTCACTAAAACAAAAACAAAAACAACAACAATAAAACACCAAAACAAAAAAAGCTCTTTTTCCTTCTCAACCTTTTCTTTGCCAGGTTTTGTGATACATCCCTTCATTTGCAGACAGCTTGTAGAGGATAAGTGCATATTCACATATCAGGATCATAAAGTTTTTAAAATTCCTGTTTTCCCCAAGCAGACAGTAATATTTTTCCTTTTAGCCACCACATTTAATATTTTGATGTGAGTGCTTAAAATGTATAAAAATAATCTCCAGTGCCCCATTAAAAAACTGTTGTGTAAAACAAGTACCTTTGTGGTCACCATTTTCTCCCCTTCTCTGCTCCCCTTATTAATTATCAGTATTGTTTCCTCTCTGCTTCCTCCCCTGAAAGGAGTAAGGGAGTACTTAGTACCCACCACGTTTCTCTGTTCACCTTCACACGTCCACTAGTGTGATTGTGTACTAATGAAAAGATAGTTTTGTTCTTAAGTGAGCTGCCTTTAGAGATAGTTCAGGGCTCCCCTGTAACTCCTGTGTTTCAGAAGCAGCAAAGTAAAAATCACCTCTTCCTTGAAAGTACTTCTCATACATCTCCTTCTTTGTGATAGCATTGGAATCATTACACAGCAGTTGGCTCTGATACGCTTGCACAGACACAAATTGAGTCCGACAGGACTGGTGTCTCATGGACTTTGCTGTCATTTGAAATGCTGGCATGAAGATGGTAGCAATGAAAGGGGAGAGCTGCTGCCTTTAGCATTTTGCCTATGAAGATTTCTTAGGCTTGTATTTTTTGATAGCAGTAGCTGATTCAAAATATAGTTTTACAAAAGAGGTTCATAACATAGCATAGATTTCTACCAACCGCTCATGTCTTTTCTTCCATATGTAAATTCTTTTGAGCATTTCCCTGTACTGAAAATGGGCTCTTTATGCCACCCACAAAATTGTAAGATCTATTTAGTGGAATAATAATTAGTATACTTTTTTCTGTGCCCTCTTGGTTTCCATCTTTACTGCATGGAAACCACTTGTGTGGTAATGAAGAAGGTGGTATCAAACTTAACAAAGCTTATTTGTTGCAGATCCTTCAGAAAGTATACTTGCATTCCACATTATTTTAGAGACAATGTCAGGCTGCTTTGGGATATCTCTAGTATTTCTTGTCTGAGGAGGAAAATATTTTTATATTCCTTAATTTCTGTTAGTGTGGCATATTTGGACAAGGATAAGACACTATTTTTTCAAGTCAGGTAGTTCTACCAGTGTATCATATTCAATTACGCATTGTAATAAATGAGACAGATTGAATTGGCATCTCAGCCCTTTATTCAATGCCAGATTTCTGTTTTTCTATTAGGCATAATTCAGATATGTACAGGAAATCACGACAGGAATTTTAACCTTTGAAAGTTGCTGAACTATGCAGTAGGTTAGTAACACATTTCGAAGTAGATTTTGCGGTGTTATTCTTACCAGATGCATCAACTCCCTGTTTGCATGTGGATTTGTTATGGATATCTAAGCTGCTTTGATTACCTTCTCGCAACATGAGTTCCAGTGATGTATGTCTTAAACCTCATCAACAATACTAGTTTCTTTGGTTCAGAACATGCTGTTGAATAGAACTAAAGATTCAGGATGTGACAGTTGCTTGATTATGTGGTAAAGGTATACTAAGAAATGTGTTATAACAGTGCTGACATATACTTTGTCTTGTATCTTCTTGTATATACCAATAGCCTGAAATAAATAATGTTTCTTTCCCTCTCTGCCTTACCCTTTTCTAAAATTGTTTTGCCTCAAATTGTGAATGCGTTAAAAAAAAAAAAAAAAAAGAAAACGAAAACTGGCTGATTTTTGCTAATTGTATTTTTATCTTTTCACAGGCTCTGAAAATACTTCATCTGAAATTTCAGACTGGACAGACTCGCAGTGGCTTCTAAGCCAGTGAGAACAAGGCTGCCAAAGCATGCTGGTGCCAAGCTGTCGGATGATGCATGTAGTCAGGCCAATGGTGGTGCTCCTCTGCTTCCTACTCTCTGCTGATGCTGAAAGTAAGCTTACTATTCATTTATGCTTAGGTTTTGGCCGTCATGAATAGTTTTGTTTTCAGCTGGTGGTTACTACAAGTCTTGGAATGAGTTTTCTTTTGAGCAATTCTTGAAAAACTGTGAGGTCCTCTCTAGATCACAGCCAGTATTTGAAAAGGATTGTTTATGCAACTTCCTTACTGTTCTTCTGCTTAAATCCCTTTTTCTTAAGCATGGAGTGGTTCATTCTGAGATGGTGGAGACCACTGCCACAAAGTTACACAGTCAAAGATCAACCTTGCTTGCCAGACATCGGTCAAATACCTTAAAGACATCTGTCATTCTTTGAATATTTCTGTCTTAACTTTGATTTAAAAAAAAAAAAAAATACATCCCCCTCCCAATTAATATCCAGTCTAATTAAAATTCCTGTCCCTTTGTAACTGCTGCAACAGCTGTTCTAATGTATTATTTCCGACAGCTGTCACAGAGTACAGTATCCAAACAAACCAAGCAGAACTGACAACTTGGTGGCTGGCCTAAACATGTGACAATTCAGTGAGGAAAGGCACCTATATTTACTTGTACTGAGGGGAAACTGGAATTTGGTCAATTAGGTTATCTATTAATGGGAAGATAATATCTTCTTTTTAATTAGGAAATCATTAGGTCTGCCTTGTTTACATGTGTTCCTTCTCCCAGCTGTTCTGTGGCTTCTTGCAGAAGTAATGTGCAAATGAGAAAAGCCATTTGCTTTCCACCTGTTGATCGGCAGGTTTACTGCAAGCTGACTGCTAACATTCACTTCATTGAAGGATATTTTCCTATTTTTCTACTACTTCCTGACTCTATGCAGACACATGACCCAATCAATAACTTTGTTTCAGCTCTGTCTTTAGAAGATTTCTGTGTTTTTTCACACATCTGTTAAATTAAGAGTAATAGAATCAGCTTTAGCAAGGCTGGGTGAATCAGTTCTCAATAAATGCATACAGAAGAGTTCCTTATCACCCCACTAAGCATCTGCACTCCAGGTATACGGAGTCACAGCAATAAAAGAGATACAAAAATTTTTCCACTTCATGCATAATAAGCTTTCCTTTTTTTAAGTGCAGCTATGTGAAGTAAATTGTGAAAAAAAAAGGACAAAACATACATGTTTGTTGTGTACTGACAGCTGAGATTCTTTGGCCCCTTTCCAGTTAGATAATGACCAGCTGGGATGATTGTGTCTAAGGTGAAGCCAAGGACATTTTAACGCTTTAGTCAGAAAATAATTAATTGGGAAGTGGGCCCATATGTTGGACAGTTTTGCAGTTTTAGTATTCTGCCTATTTTAAAAGTTGTAAAAAGCACAAAGATTAGCTTTTTGTGACAGTTTCTCTCAGAAAGTGATTAGGAGTCTCAAGTACTTAATATGTACCAGCTTTTAAGTTGTTTAAATAATTATATACATATATACAAATGGTATACATTATATAGTATTAATTAAATTACATGTCATATATATGTTTATGTGACTCCACTTAATATTGCATTAATGCTGTGAGTGGTAAGTGAATGTTCTTCTATTTTACCAAATTCTTTGAGGGTTGTGGTATAGTCACATTTTCATCTTACACACAGTACTTTATTTGGGAGACAGACTGAATCTCCACAGACATAGTTATTTTATGGTCTGGGTGAGAGATAGGACAGCATCTGTGAACCTTCTGTATGCAGACACACAAAAGATGTGTCTATGTCCACGATTAGCCTTCCTCACTTGAAGAAGAGTTCCTGCTGTGCTGGATTTGCTCTGCCCTCTGCTCTTGCAGATACTCCTGCTCCTGTTTTATCTTGCTCTTTCTAGAAGGGTCCCAGACCCTACTTTCACCTAGTCCTTTTCTTGAAATTCTTCACAAAGAGTGGCAGGACCATGTTACTTCATTTTAATGGGGACAGGACACAGTAGGTGAGACAAACAGAACAAAAAAAAATTGTCTTTTTTTACCATTATTCTTCTGTTGCTAACATCAAAGCACTGCAGAACAGAAGGTACGTCTAAACATTGACACTACATTGTACACTTTCTAGAGTAGTTGCAAATGGGTAAGGAGCTCATACTCTCCAGTCTCACTGTCAGATCCCTGTGAGTGGGATCCAAGTAGCAAGCCAGCATAATGCTACTGAAGAGGTTTCCAACAGTAGTCCTCAGTACTTTTCGGTTTACATACAGCCTTCACAGTGGAGGGAGGGAGGGAATGAGGTACCTTTGTTTCTCTCCGTCATTGTGAAAGCCACCACACTCTGAAATGTGTTGGTGTGTGCTGATAAAAGTACTGTGTCAACAGGTATGTGAGCAAGCTAGATTTGATTCTGACTTTTAATCCAGAATCTAAATTTATGCTTGACTGAGAAGAGTAAGCAAAATTGAAAGGTGGCAAAACTACCTTTGCTCGTTTTACTTTTTGATGTTAGTAATATGATTTATAAGTGACACTTGTAAATACAGGAAGTGAAAAATCTCAAGAATTATGAGTCTTTTTTTAGATGTCTGTATGTTTGGTATTTGTAAGTTCAGTACACACTAAGAAGGAGTAAAGTACACTTTCGCTGAGGAAAGGAAATACTTGATCATTAGTCTTCATTGGGAAAAAACAATCTGCTAGTCTACAGTGTTTTTCATTGGGTGGGTTGATCTCAGTGGTGTAGATAAAAATGCTTCACTGCATCTACTGAGATATTGAGCTTTGTTTGTCATAAGAAAAGTACTGGGTTTTTTCATGTTTGTTTAAGTGAACGGACAGAACAGTAAGTGTCCAGAAGCTTTATGCAGGTTCATCTGTTTAATAAAAAGAAGCATATATTTTTCAGAGACTTATACATAACATATTTCTTTAAAAACTGTCAAATATGGTGCATTATTACCTGTTTCTGACCTTGCCAAGGGTCGCTGAGCTCACTTAACCCCTGAGATCAAAGAAATATAGGAAATATAAAATGCTTCTAAATGTTCTTTCCTATTATTCCAATTTTTGAAAAATAAAGAGTTTAATTTGTATTAATAGAGTCAAATATTTTTCTGCAGATAGTCTGCATCCTGCTTTTTAGTGATCAAGTTGATTGTTGTGCGGTCTGTTCCTTTGCCACACTGAGAAGGGCCTGACCACCAGCATTTCAAAATTCTCTGCTGTATTCCAGTAACTTTATCTGTTTAGTGCTCTTCCTTCATTCTTGGTTACATAGCTTCTGCTCTGACACTTTTTTTTGGTTACTTCTTTGGGGATGCTGTTTTAGAAGAGAAGCAACAATTCTCTCTTCCTTCAGCAGAAATGTTTTCAGCTCGCTGTAAAAAGGCAAACAGAAATACTAAAAACAATTGTCTTGTTGTATATTACTTTTATTCCCAGTTGTTTGAAATGTGAATAATTCTTAGCTTGTTCTCTGGCTTCTATCGCATACTGTGACAGTTATCATCATGCAGGCAACCATCATCTCTAGGCCAGGATCAGTTCTGACAGGACAGTGATTACTTAAAACAGATGTTGGGGTAATTGAGACAAATTCTTGTTTAATAGGATGTAAAGACAGTAATTTACTATTGGCGAAACCAATTTTTCCTCTATGTCTTTTCTTTTATCACTTTTTAAAAAATTTTGCTTTTTAGAGAACGTGTGTTTTTCCCTACTAATCCCACTCTTTCTCTTTAAAAACTTTTAATGTTCTTCAACTAGCTGAAACACATTCATGCAGTCCATATTGAATTTTTTTCTCTCTAAGCACTTGTCTGTGACACTAAACTACCCAGTAGATCTTCCAAAGTAATTAAATTACAGAAAGCAGTTATGTTACAGTGAGTCTCACAAGTGGACAAACATGGTTTATAGTAAAAACCCTCACTGTTCCAGAATAAGTTCATAAACAGTATATGCAGTGAAGCTCAATATGGAAATTACTGACTTTTTTCAACATGTACCTTTGACCAGATAATTTCAATTAATTGCTTTTGAGTATAGGCAGTGACAAGAAAAACTTAAGAATAAAATCTTTCTGTTCATTGGTATTTTTTTACAGTATCACCTATCTTTATCTAAGTGCTGATAGTATGCACTCTGTGTGAGATACAGCGCTTTGGTTATAATGCTGGTTTTTTTTTAATAATAGTGATGTATTCAAGAGAGTTGACGTATCAGCTGGGGATATTTTTGGAGAAAAAACAAGCTTCCAATTTTCTTTTATATTTTTTTTTTTTTCCCCAGGAATTTTGATGTGCTCTCTTCAGTTCAACCCTAGGATGTTTTTCAGCAGATTCGATGAAAATTTGTATATATTGTTGCAAGAGTAATTTTATATTGGACTTGTTAAATATTATATTAACATATGACAAGTTAATCAGCCATCAGTTAAAGTTTTAGTTTTAGGGGAAAGTGGCACAGCTAGTCATACCAAACCATTCTAGATGCATTCATTTTGCTCTGCAGCGGAGTGAAGCCTTTGGAATAAATGCGATAGTTGAGATTAAGAGCCAGGGAAAATGAAAATATTATGCGATCATTCCAAACATACTGACTTAGCTCCAGAAACTACAGGTAATACAGCTCTTTGCATGAGCCAGGGTTTATCCAACCCTTTTCAAATCCTTACACTGAAGCAAATTTGAGTAATTTAGTTCCAGCAGTAGCCATAACTACTATGGTATCTGTTTAACCTGGTGTAAATTATTGAGTAATAACAGCAAAGTTGTGAGCTGCTTGAGGAATAAAATTTTTTCGTTTAAATGATTTTTAAGAACATGTTTTGGTTATCTCTAAATCTGTACATAATAAAATGTTTTGAAATGTAAGATGAACAAAGGATTTGCATGAAGTGTAGATTCAGAATTAAATCAACAGGTTTTTGAACTTCAGAACAAATTGAAGAAAACTACAGAGTGGTTCTTCTGCAGCTTTTCCTGTGTCCAACTGTAGACACAGTGAAGTTCCCACAAGTAAGAAAAGCCTGTATATTTTGAATTTTTTTGAGCATATATGAAACCAGAGATATAAAATCCAGAGTCTCCAGTCTTCGCAGACACCCAAAAATCTAGATACGGGAACTGTATTTTAATGACCTTACAGAGTTGGACAAACCCACATGATTTAGATTAATGTCATCTGTTAACACAAGTGTTTTTGGAGAAACCACAGTATGGGTAGTTATGTCACTGTGTGTAATTCCCTGCAGCATCAGTAATGAATCAGTAATGACTGGCAGATAAAGGAATGTGAGTCATTAATATTCCTGTGTCAGAATTGGTAGTGAATTCCAGTGCGTCTGCTAGGTTGCTTAAGAACATGCTTGCATACTTCAAAATTTTCCTAGAGGTACATATCATAGTCTCAATATAGGAGAGCTCTTGGGGAAAAGGAAGAAGAAATAGTGGTACAGTAATTTTAGATTTTTTTTTTAGGTTATATTCATACAGCACAACAACTGCTGTGATGTTTTACAGTATTTTTACCCCTGGTCTGAAGCTTAACTGTCACTGGCTGAAATGGAGGTAAAATGTTGAGTAGCAGCATCTGTTTCAGTAGTGAATTTCTGACAACGTCTTCAGAAAATTATAAATGCCTGAATATATAGGAAGGTCACATTCACTTTTGTCCACTTTATCTTTCAGTAAAATGCCTCCCCCCGAAATAACATATGTATAGGATGTTTCTGGCTTAAGCAGTGTCTGCTTGAAGCCATATTTGTTCAAAATAATTAGACAAATAATTTTTAATCCTTTCAAATTCTTGTGAATATGCGCAGCATTTTAAACGAAGTTTTGTTGGTACAAATTAATTTGAAAATTGCTCATTTATTTTGACTACTTCCTTCTAAAGGAAGCTGTGTGGAGAATAAAGTTACACCTTGACTTAAAATAGCTATAAAATAGGTTTAAACATAAATTTGTGTACAAATTGCTACTGTGGCTTTCACTGAATTACACAGAACTGTAAGGTACATGTTATGAAAAAACTGAATGTAGAGTTTTGTCTATTGACTGCAAAGTTCATTTTATGTAATGGAGGAGAATATATTGATAAAAGAAATTAAAATGCGAAATTACTCATAAAAATAAAAATGAAAATGTGTAACATATGGTCATTTCAGTTTACAAGAAATTCTGGGACATAACTGGAAACACTTTGGACATGGTTTTGCTGTTCAAAGTGGTAGCAAAGAACAGAATTTCATGATGCATAACACATTGCCAAAGTCCTATAAAACATAAATTCTGAGAACCTTTTCCCAACAAGGCTGTTGGCAGGAAGAGAATTCAATAGAAGTTTAAAATTTGTTCTGTTGGGATACAAATTCTTTGTCTATATGTTGTTTTGAAATTTAAGTGGGTAGAGTTGTTCTAGTTACTGCTGAAGAACTGATTTTTAATTTGCTTTGTAAAGCTTTCTGTGCTTACTTCAGGACCAGTATACAGATGGAAGAGAGCTTCCACTTCTGTTGATTTTATTTTAATACATGCAATTGTGAAGAAGGAGGCAGAAACAATAAGGGGAAAGTGATAAGAAATTTATTTTGGCAGTGAGTATTAGGTATGGGCATTTCCAGAAAAGTCCACCTGTGTCATATTTTTCATCCAAGAATGTCACATACACTTAAAGAATGTGTAAAATAATTGTAGAGAATATGGGCAGGTGATGTGTGGACTAAAAAGAGAAATAGTCAATTGGTCTCCTGTTCTAGTAAAAAAGCACACATTTTTCTAGCAACAAAGAGTTCATAGTATGTCTAAATGTAAGGATTTGGAAAATAAACAAGTTTTTTTTGTGTAAAAAATTTTTTCTATTAAGATGAGGTTGTAGGGTCTAACATCTTTTCATTGAAATCAAAGGTAATAAATGTGAATAAAAAGGCAAATTAACCCTACAGATAAGGGCATAGTGAGGCCAGTGATGCACTGAAGTTTGTCAGTGGTTGCTGACAAACTGGAGAAAATGCAAGGAGGAGAAAAACAGAGATTCACGACTAGGAAAATACTTTATCATCTTTGGTAATAAGTTTTTTATGAAACTGAAGACTTATTTCAGCTCATGGATACATATTTTCTTCTAAGAATATAGCAATTGTAATAGAGAGCTCTGCTCAATAAATTTTAATTTAACGGTAATTAGTGGCTAATTGTGGTCAATTGTATTGTAACTATTGAAACGGTATTCTTAAATGTAAGTTTGCTACTATATATTTGAATATTTTCAGATTCCGATTCGATGCATTTTATAGACAGTACAAAAGGTGCTAGACTCATTACAAAAGTGGCAAAGAGAATCCATTTGTTTCTTTTTTTTTTTAATGTAAAAGAACTAGTTTTAAACCTATGATTAATTCTACTTGAGGAAGAAGGAGGAAGAGGAAATCACTGGAAATGGTATAAAGCTTAGTGCACCTGTACTTGCATGCTAGAATACAGTCTGATACACCTATCTCAAGAAAACACAACTGAGTTACATGAAATGCTTTCAGTGACAGCTGAAACGGTCCAGAGGATGGGACAGCTGCTGTGTGAGAAGAGACTGAGGAGGCCCAGATTCTTCCAGTTTCAAGGAGAGTTGGCAGAAGCGGGTTGGGAGGATTATGGCTAAGGTCTGCAAAAGTACAGGGGCAAAGGAGAGCATGAAAACAGAATGGATCTCCACCTACTCAATAATAATAGAATTGTGGAGTTGGGGGATTTTAGTAGAAGATTTATTAAAAACAGGTAAAAGATGGAAATTACTGTTCATTTTTGTGGAGGCAGACAGTAGTTATAGTTGTAAAGAACTTAAAAAATCCATGTACAGGAGGTCCATAAATTAGTACTAAAAGAACAAACAGGAATGCTGCCATTAATGGAGTTAGGCGTATGAAGTGAATGGACCTCAAAAATTGCCCAGGCTAATGTGCCCATGTATAGCATGCTCTCTTGACCTGGAGACATGATAGCAGACAACAAGACTTAGTGTGTCCTAATAAGGCATTTGCTGTAGTCTTACACTCAGAAATTCATATGGTTTCAACAGGCATTGTGTACTGTGTTCATTGACACTAACTTTTCCAGAAAATCTGATTTGGAGATTTTTGTATCACACTATATCACAAATCACAATTTGATACAATGGAAAACTAGGAAGCGAAATAATAGGCCATGGCAATCTGTTAAGCAAATGCAGTTTATAATTTTGGAAAATTACAATATTACTGTTACCGATAGCAGAGCTCACATATATGCCAGCTCTGTGTGCCTGTGTGGGTGTTTTTGTGTGTGTGTATGTTGCTTTGGGGCAGGAGACACAAGGATTAGTAATTTTATGGGATGTGTTGAGAAGCTTTACAATTCACAGATGAAGTACATTAGTGGAAAATCCTAGTCATCATTTTTTCTCTTTTATAAACTTTCATCTTCAGACATACTCTTAATGTGAAGAAGTGTAACATGTTCACTGACCTTTTTCAATATCTGCGGTGTGATGAAAGTGACTTAAAGGCTGTAGCATCTAAAGATGTATTCATTCTAAAAACTGGAGGTAAACTGCAACTCAGAAAGGTCCCACGTCATTTTAGGAAGATGACATCGTATCTACTCTTAAGTCCAGCTTTTGAAATCAAATGGATACAGATTCCCTTAAAAATATTAACTATATATAGTTCCTTTTAAAAATAAGTGTCTCATAAGAACTTGATTCAGATTCCTTTAAAATAATTTGGCAATGCACTAATTAAAGATAAATTTGTTTCTAAAGACATTTGTTGAAATTTTAAGTTAACTAAACATGATTCTCTTGAATTGATTATTTCATTCTACGTAGCAGCTCAGTGTT
Organism: Callaeas wilsoni; assembly: GCA_013398955.1. NCBI lineage: Eukaryota > Metazoa > Chordata > Aves > Passeriformes > Callaeidae > Callaeas > Callaeas wilsoni. The sequence continues at coordinate 66,056 of VWPU01014926.1, read as the reverse complement.
GTTTTTTATCAAGAGTTAGAGACTTCTAAAAGCATGATAGTGAAATGAAGTGCTTTGGAGACTCGTGGATATGTTATCCACAGTATGACTGTGGATAACATGGGGATGTTAAAAATAGCTTTTAGATTTACATGAAAAATGTGAGGGATTTTCCCAGGGCAGAAAGTCTCTAGAAAACTTTCCTCAGCTATATGCCATTTGACAGCAGCTCAGTACCCACACAGAGCAGGAGCTCATTTGGTGTCTTGAGAACCTTGTGACAATTCATGATTGATCTCAATTTAGATAACTGGTAGGTTATGTAGAAACAGTTTTGAGAAACCTGATCCTTAATCTTTCTGGATTTTTTGTGCATCAAGTGAAGGCTGTTGGAGGGGGGTGAAAGGGGAAGGAGCATTTTTTCTCAAAGCTGTGTAAGTTACAGTTATTGCTAAGTACTAATAAATGCATAGTACTCTTTCTATTTTCTGCTTCTTTTTTTCCTTCTGAATAAATGTGAATGTGTGAATGGAGCCTAGACAGGATTTTTAGCTACACTTGGCTGTGAATTTGCTTATTTGATTTTGAAATGCAGAATTTGGATAGAATTTGTGGATTTTATTTATACGAAAATATTAGAACTTCTAGCCAAATTATTCTCAGATCCCCAAGTGCAGCAAGATTTGTTTACCTTTTCCATAGCCAGAAAAATCCACCTTTTGTCTAGAATGCCCCAAATATTGTTTTCTCTTCAGTATGGTATAGACTGGTATTTTCATATGGGTTACTCTCTCACATGTTCACTTAAGTGAGAATTTATGGATGCCTTTGTTAATAAGTACTCATTTCTGCTACTAAGCAGATCTTCTAAGTCTTTAGCATCTGAATTTTTGTGTGTGTATGTACTTTTTTCCTTATCTACGAGTGCATGGCTCAGTCTCTTATTGCAAAATACATTTTAACCTTGGGGGAAAAGACGCACTACTCTCAGAGCCTGAAGATCAAGAGTTTGTATTTCTTTGATGTTAATAGATCTGTCATGTCTTTTCATTTTACAAAGAAAGCATTTTGAAGGATCAGTGAGAATAAAAAGGAGTCTCTAATGTAGGAGGACCAAATCTACACCTCTCAGTTTTTAGTGTGTCAATGTGTGGCCCTTGCAATCTTTCTTTTATCAAGACAATTTTTTCTAATTTCGTACTAGTATTTTCTTATTTGGTGTATTACTGTTTACCTCCTAGGCTGTGAACAGAACATAAAACTGCAACTGCACATCATCAGAACTCATTGAGCTATAGATACCTTGAAACAGTAAGGACTGCTATGTCATTGTGCATAGATCAGTCTCAAAAATCATATTTGTTAGACATCTGACTGTAGGCAAGAGAAGGGTCTATACTGAGACTGTCAGATTCAAAGGAATATTGCCTCTTATGTTTTTTTTCACCAGAGTCACCCAGGTACCCTATCCAAAGCTGATTTTCAGGAGATAAATTAAAAATCCTTATTTGTAGTGCCTAGTATATTCAGACGTTACAGGTAAATTTTAATAACTTTTCAGATTTTTTTTTTTTTTTTTTTGGGAAAAGAAGTTACAAAGGTATTCAAGCACTCCTTGCTATTTGGGAGAATATTGCTAGGAAAGTGCAGCGCAGTTTATGCACAATTTCAAGGAAAGCTGATGTCTTTGACCATATAGTATTGCTACAGGCACTGAGATCTCAATGGTATCCCAAAGACTGATTCTTTTAGAAGACTACTGAAATTTGTTTCCAAGAACTGATTCAGAAAAATAAGAAGGTAATATTTCATACAATATTCTGATTCAGTTATATGTTTTGAGACTGAAGTTTTAGAAAAGATCTTAAGTTCTGTGCAAAATATTTCATTGATATTAATTTCTGATTGTAACACTAATATTTTCTTTAAGATAAATAAGTTATGCTACTATTCATTCTGGAGGGCAATTTGTACTCCTTTAGAAATGTCTTTTCACTTTAGAATGCAGACATGGTCCAGAAAAGACATTTAACATAGAAATGATTTAAAGGTGAATAAGAAATGAAATCACAAATACCATTTAACTGTAAATTGGATTTTAGGGTAATTTAAATCTCACCACTGGAGTATTTATTTCTAAATGCTCCTAATTTAAAAGCTTTTAAAGGAGTGTGCAAAATTTCTGTGATCGGTAATGCATTTTCCTTTTTCTGCCAAAATACCATAAGTTGCACAAAGTCAACAGAATCCATGGTCTAAAAATAGTGTTTATTCTCCAACAGTCTTCTTTTTGTTTATCACAATCTGAGTACCCAGCTCCAAGTCCTGCCCGACCTTTAGGGCAGCAGTTGTCCTTCCACCTGCTCTGCTGGGAGGGGTACCTCTTGCAGTGGCCCAGTTTTCTTCAGGCAAAGCTGGAGTGCATTCTGACTGGAGTTGAGGGGTATGTTTTCTCCTTTGAGAAGGCATGCTTTTTGCTGTGAGGAAGTACTCTTTTGCTGGTCTGAGTGGAATGCAGAAGGATTGCTGTGCACCTGCAAAGATCAGCCGCATGCCAAGCCTGAACTTCACCACTCTGTGTTCTTTGGCACCAGAGGGTGCTCCTGATTTTTCAGCTGTGCTGTGAATCTCCTTGGGCCTCACCCTCTTAATGAAACAATTCATATTTCCTGTGTTCTTCATTTACCATTTGTGTCTTCCTATGCATCCATTTTCCCCATCAGCTCTCTTTATTCTTTTTGATGCTAGCTTCCCCACTCCTCTCTTAATGTCAAAAATATGCACCAATTTTCATAAGCGTCCTTGGAATCTGGTCCAGAAATGTTGTCAGTCGTGCATCACTAAGTAGAAACAAAGCAGGAGCACGCATGTGGAAATAATAGACTGAAAAATTCATCAAAGAAATTTCATGTAAGTTGCAGAAACTCATTAGAGGTCAGTAAAGTAGCATTACAACCTAAGGTTTAAGCAGTAGCAGCTTTGCTTTCCTCATACTCAAGTGGACATGCTTTCTCACTTTATTTCTGATTTTTGATATTTTACTTTACCAAACTGTTTCCAAAAATCACAAAGATCCTTAAAATGGTATCTGTGTTGTATGATCAGACAAGCAGTCAGACAGACAAGACTTATTATCTGCTGATATTTCAGTACTTTCAATGAAGAAAAGATAACCTTTAATTAATGACATAAAAAGAAGCCAAACTCTAATTTTTTTATCTGTCTAGACTATAAAGACCTTCTCAAAAGGGACTGTAATTGTTCACAGGTATTTGGCTTTTTAAAAAATGACATTCCATCTCTGCAAAGAATTCTAAAAATGGTCATTTTGCTAAAATGTACCATATTGCCCCAATTTACTAGACTGTGGGATCTGTAGAGTTGCTATTCTGGCAATTTTTTTTTTTTTCCTCTCTGCATACTTTTATTTTAATGCAACCTCTGTGTTTCATTGATTCTAGTGCATTTTTTCTCGTACTGAGGTAGCACTGCCTTCACACAAACTGCCTGTAAAAAAAAATCAGTTCTCAGGGTCCTATCCTACAAATTGTGAGTTTGGAAAAACCTCTAGTTTTTGGATTGTAGACTTGCTGTTGTGCATTATCTTAATTAGTCTAAGTAATTAAATCATTAAATGATTGGCACTTATCCCTTGCTAACAAACAGTAAAGCTTAATGCTTTCTTTCTTGATCCCCTGAGACCTGCTATTTCAATTCTTCATGCAACTCTTCATTTTTGGCATTTGTGCTGTCAAGAGGCACGAAGTCAGTACACAGCACTGTAGCTCTGCAGCATGAACAGCACTGGGAAGGGGTTAACCTAGCCCACTGATTGTCCTTTCATACAAACTGCATCTTATGTGTGTCACCTCAGTGAAAAATGAAAGACAATACCAAGCTGACTGTAGCTAATTAATGCTGGACAATGAACGGTGTAACTTGAGTTCATTGTAGACATCTGAATGACCTTTTTAACAATTAGTTTTTATTGCTCATGGTTTTTGTAGGAATTCTTTTGTGGATATGAATTTCAATAAAAATATTTTGGGTAAAGGATAGTTAATATTTTGCTCTAATGATACCAGGTTGGACTTTGACCTGTCCTTATTCTCAGTTGTAATGTTAAGCCTGCATGCCAAATTCAAAAATGCAAATTTGTTTCTAGTAATTTCATCAGCTAGTACTTCAATAGCTGATACTGTGTCAGCATATACTAAATGAGCTACTACTGCTTAAACTAGTCTTCAGCTCATGCTGATCAGCTAGAACTGAATCAAAATAGAGATCTTTTTAAAACTACATCTTTGGCAGATTCCTCAGGCTTATGTGACAGTTGGCGATTTTATTTCAAGCAAGATATCTAAGATACTAGGAAAAATTCCTTCACCAAGAGAGTTATAAAGAACTGCAACAGGTTGCCCAGGGAAGTGGTTGAGTCATCATCCTTTGGAATATTTAAAAGATGTGTAGTTGTGGTGCTTCAGAATATCTTATGTGGTGGACTTGGCAGTGTTCAGTTAATCATTGGTCTCATTGTTCTTGAGTGTCTTTTCCAACCAGGTTAATTCAATGATTCTATCCTGGAAACACCTTCTATGTAAAGCACTTGAGTTTGGAGACTTCTTTCTAAAATTCTAACAAGTGTTCCATTAAACTGTGTCTGATTATTCATAGTAACTTTTTTTTTGCATTTCCTCAGGAATCCATCTGTATATACTTGAGATTGACATTCGCGCTTGAGTTCATTAGGAAAATAAAAGGAAAATAGAGCATGTCTTATATTTGTGTCCCTGTGTAAGATATTTTACCAAAACTGTTCACAAGATACTGATTCAAGGGACTTGGGCAGGATGGAGACATGGGCTTAGAGGAACCTCATGCAGTTGAAGATAGGGAAGTGGCAAGCCTTGTATCTGGGAAGGAACAACCCCTGGCACACTGGAGCCTGACCAGCTGAAGAAACAGCCCAACAGAAAAGTTCAGGGAGTTCTGGTTGACCAAAAGTTGACCAATACATCAGTGATGTGTCATCGTGGTAAGGAAGGCCAACATTTTCCAGGAATGAGGTGGTCCTTCTGTTTCACTCAGACCTGGTTAGGTGCATCTGGACTGTTGGGTTCAGCGTTAGGCTCCTCAGTAGAGGAAAACAGGGACATGCTGGATCAAGTCCATTGAAGGCCCAGAAAGGCAGTGCTGAGATTGAAATATTGTCATACAAAGAGAAATTGAGAGCAGGACAGCTTGGCCCGGTACAGAAAGTCTGAGAAAGATTTTACCTATGAATATATAAATATACCTGATGGTAGAGGGTGAAGATGTGGAAGCTGCACTAAGAGAATCCTATTTGACAGCCCAAGAGGCCCATGAAACTGTGTTAAAACATAAGACATTTTTATAATTCTTAATGGTTATGTTATTGTTATTACTGCTATTGTTCCAAGACTGACTGAACACTGGAATAAGTTAAAAGTGTTTGTAGTCCCCATTTTTGGAGATACTTCAAATTGAACAAAGCATGACTCTGGGCAAGCTTCTGTAGCTGACCCAGGTCTCAGCCAGGTTCTGGGCTAGGCATTCTCCAGATCTGACTGCTAGCTTCAGTGAATCCATGGTTCTGTGAAAATTGATAGGTAAACTTCAATGTGCCCCTAGTAATTTTTATGTTGTATTTCAACTTTTGACTATGGAAGTAAAGTATTATTAAGCCTGCTGATTTTATGAAAATAGGTATAAGAATGTGATACCTTATACTATCAAAAATACTCTATTTTTTTTTTTACATTTCGCTAACACAACAAAGAATGAGAGAAAAATTGGCAGATTAATAATGGATTAGATTTCTTTCGCATAAAAAAGTGAATATCACAGTATTCACAATGGAAAGCAAACCCAAAACTTAAAGTTATTAATACGAATGCAATCATGAGAGAAGTAAAGAAGTAGGAGAGATGGGTAACATACAGATCTAGAGTCTGCTCTTTCAAATTCTACATGCTACAGTTTTATGCTACTTACAGAAAAGAACTGTGTGATTGAGGTCTAAGAAACCTAGTATTTATATTCACTGAAGATATAATCTCTCTTTTCATAAATACACCTTTAGTTGTCTATATAATAGGTGTTTTTAAGTATGTGGGTGAAATCCTGCACAAATGAAATCAGTTGGAAAAATCCTGTTTAAATTACAGAGTCCAGGACTTGCATCTTCCTCTAAATTTACACTGTGTGAAACACTCCATCAGAGTTCCAAAGGCAGTAAGTAAATCATGGGCAAATTAACTTGGTATATTTAAAATAAAAGTTATAAAAGTTGACTAGGTATCATTTAAAAAATAAGACTGTTGCACTTGCTCAGTACATACCAACACTGTTTTTAACTAGGCTGTTGGAAGTCCATTGAATAAAAATGCCTACCATGTGAACAGTGCCTTTAGTGTTTTACTTTCTCAGGTATCTGTGCTGAAAACCTACACTTTAAAAAATTGATATCACTTACTCCTTAACCTCAGTAAATATACCATGAGTTCAGCTGGACTTGTTGTAATATTGGTGGGGGGGGAAAGTGGGTGTATATTTTCCTACTGAATGCCAGGCAGAACAAATTTTCATTTCAAACCAGGTTTGTTTTCAGTCCTGGATCGATTTTCGTTAGTATTTCTGCATTTATTTTTTGTTTCGTGACTTTCTAATGAAATTTGTAACAGAAGAAACAGTAGTATTTAAAGATGGGTGACTATGCCAAATTATTTTAGTTGCGCAGCATCCTGAAAAAAATGCTTAAAGTGAGTTGAAAGAAGACACTTAAGTTTCTATTGTATGTATCAAGAAGCATAACCAGCAGGTGAAGGGAGGTTATTCTCACCTTTTCCTCCATTCTTGCAAGACCCCACCAAGAGTATTGTGTCCAACGCAGTGGCTCCCAACATTAGAAGAATGTAGATCTGTTGGAGTGAGTCCGTGGGAGGGCCACAGTGATGGTCAGAGGTCTGGGACAGCTCTATTAGGAAGACAGACTGAGAGAGGAGTTGGGGCTGTTCATCCTGGAGAAGAGAAGATTTCGAGGAGACCTTTGAGCACTGTCCAGTTCCTAAGGGAGGCTTACAGAAAGGCTGAAAGTTTTTACTAGTGCATGTAGTGACAGGACAAAGAGCAATGGCTTTCAGCTGAAAGAAGGTGGATTTAAAATAGACCTTGGGAAGAAATTCTTTACTGTGATGGTGAGGAGGCACTGAACCAGGTTTTCCAAAGAAGTTGTGGATGTTGCATCTCTGTCAGTATTTATGGCCAGGCTGAATGGGGTTCTGAACAACCTGGTCAGGTGGAAGGTGTACCTGCCCATGAGACGGGGATTGGAACTTGATGATATTTGAGGTTCCTTCCAACCCAAACCATGCTATGGTTCTATGTTGATGTCAAATTTATATAATTAGTAATGAAATACTTAGTTTTTTCATCTGTTCACTCTTAGATCTAATTGCTAGTTTGTTTTCAAAACTGAGTGAGAAGCCCAGTGTTGACCGAAGCTTCATAATACAAGGCATTATCTCTTTACTGGCTGGAAATAATAAAAGTACATCACAATACATCTTGGCCATTAATGGCTGACCTCTAGTGTGCAGTGAAGCCGTGTAATTTAATAATTCTATTTGTGAAGAGACTATGTAATTATAAGAAATGGAATTCAAGTACAGCAAACTGATAAGGAAACTGCTTAATGATGGTAAAAAGTTATAAAATGAAAAAAACGCATTCTTTTGATCTTTCTAGGCTGGCTATTTTACTATGCCGTAAGGAATTTGCAGGCTGATCACAAAGAAATGTGAATATTTGTGCTTTCTTTTTGAGTGGCAGAATTCCATAGGTGGAAATACTGTGCTATGAGAGAGAAATTGTTCCCTTGCGTTTAATTATTCATCAGTGAAATGTCACACACACAGATGGAAAAAAAAGAAGGTAAATGTAGGTCGTTTAGACTAATTGAAATGACAGATTGGATAACAAAAGATTTGAAGGCCTTGACTATTCCTTCTGGTGAAAATAGTAATCCTGTGGTGTTCCCTACAATACAAAATCATCTTTGAAGAAGAACTGAGGTGTAATGGTATGATGTTTCCAAATCATGACTAACCAGCTACTGCTGCTACCTCGGCCTTTTACTTAAATAAAAAAGAAAAGCACAGATGCATTTTTCTGTTCATCTGGTATAGAAATTGATGGATACCCAGAGTACAAAAGAAAGTGTTCCTGTAAAATTTTTGTAATTAAAAAAAAGAAAAAGTGATTTGCACTAGAATTCTGTATATGAGTGAAGAATACTTGTGGTAAATAAATTAGTTTCAAGGATTAAGATAATAATAAAGATAAAAGCTATGAAAAACTCTCAGAAATGGATAGTTATAAGCAAATTGTCAGATTAAGTTGGAAATGCAAATTTTACAAATGCATGTAAGATTAATGTGGAGAAATTAATATATTTTATATCTGTTGCAACCTTTTTTTGAAATGTATCATACTTATACTGAGGTATATATGCAAAGGTTGTGCATGTTAATTACCATTGGCTATTAAAAAAGGAACTCAAATGTAGACTAGATGTAATATTTAACACCCAGTTATATATTAAAGGAGTGCTAAAATCATATTTTTTGGGTTAATATCAATGCAATATATTTATAATTTAAGAAGTTTTTTCCTTTAGGAAAGGGAAGGCTTTTGACAGCTTGAAAGGCAGTTTACTATTCTAGTGGATGTGTATTTAATACAGTTTTTATTTCTATGGAAATATATTTCTATGTATTAATTCTATGTAAATGGTCTTACGCCATTTGAGTTCACAGCAATCTTACAAATATATGAGGTATCAATTACTCTCCTGCGATGCAGTAGTGTAACTGTCAATACAGCCAAATTTGTGTATATGTTAGTAACAATAGAAACCACCAAATTTCCCACCGGTTTATTTTCCACTTTACCTCATGGAATGGCAGTCTCAGTATAGATGGTATTCTAGAATAACTTTCTTCAGAGCTTTAATTTTATTTAATATTCAAAGTATGTGAATTCTGTTTCTTTTGAAAAGCATTTTTCTTACACTAATATAAAGACATCTTATCACAATAATAGTTAGAAGTCACTAAATGAAATATATTTTCTGTTGCAGTACATATGCTTTTTATTTTTGTTATCTTCCTGGCATCCACTTCAGCTACTTTTCTAAGTAAAGAATAGGATTAAATGAATTATAAATAAGGCATTGTGATTGAAATCTAATCTGAATGTTGAAGATACTTCAAAAAAGTATTCAGCAAATAAATTCAGAAGTTTGATACAAGTTCTGCCATCTATCTGCCTTTTTCCCTTTTTTTATTTTCTCAGGATTAGGGCAAATGTCTTAGAAGAGCTTCTTCGCTTTCAAAATATGGGTTCTCTAAGAAATATGGGTTAGTAACCTCTAAGTGCAGCTGTTTAGCATCTGTCTTACAGGCACAGAGCTGTACTGGTAGGTTTTGTAAAGAAACTGAGGGATTCATTTACAGCTTGTTTTAATTTCATTTTGTTAGACATACACTGATTGACCTATTGATTTGGCATAAAATTATTGTTCCAAATTAATAAATAAATTAGTTTATAGATATTCTGCGAGGCTCAAGTCATGCAAGAACATGGCAAAATATTTTCAAATAATACTATAGTAAGTGAAACTTCAGTATCAGATAAGACATGTTATTTCGATACTATTTTATCAGCAACTTATTTTACATTTTAGGCTTACAGTAATAAATTTTAAAATAATAATACATTTTTAAATGTAAAATACTGCATTTGCATCATAAAATGTCTTATAATAATTGTAATGATACAAACATTCTTGATGGGTACTATCTTTTATAGAATAGATACATTTTTATTGCATTAAATAAATTACTATCAGGTCATGCAGACTCTTCTAATAGTGCCATAGCGTGACTTCTCTTGATAGCATTTCTCTTTTCTCAGCCTGGAGCATAATTTTTTGTGCATTCAGTCATTATTGCTCTTTCACTTCTGTGCCAACTCCCCCCTACCTTTAACACAGTGTTTCATTGTCTGAGTCCTCACGTAAGTGATTTTCCTCCTTTTGTCATACTGTGGAGTACGTATGCCAGTGCTGCAAGACATCACAGAATGAAAACGAGGTCAGCAGTACTTACACCAGATGATGCAAGCGGCATTTTCTTTGTGTTCTCCATCATCTGTATTACTGCCTTGCATTTGAGATATGACAGCTGTAACTGTCTTCACTTACTCATTTTCTTTCTTTCTGGTTTTGTCACTTTAACATGGTTTTGGACCAGTGGCAGCTGGAGGAAACAACCTTGATGGCTTGAATTTCCCTGTAGAGGCATACATTCCTTAGTTTTGTGGTTTTGGACACCAACCCAGACTGCAATGTATTAAGAAAATAATACAGCCTTTGGATCAAGCTACTATTTCTGCCCCTTTATTTACAGCCAGGTTACCAATCTGCTTGGAATCCTGTTGGTCAAGATGCCTGTAGAGATAGAGTAAGGTCCTGAACAGTAACTATTGGAAAAGCCACTTAACAGGGACACAAGTCTCATGTAGATCACCTGGCAATTGCTCCTTTCTCAGGTCCTTTCTAAAGGCTGCCAGTATCAATCAAAAGCAAATGAATGTAAGCAAGCAAAAATTTTACTCTATAGAGACACCTATATAATAACACTTAGAACAGGACTACACTAAGTACAGATTTAAACTATCCATATATGTCAAGAAAAAAAACCCAGTGGCACAGAGAGAAACCAGGATTTATTCTATGAGTTTTATTTATGAAATTAATTCAGGATTTTTAGATAAAAAAGACATCTGATGTACTTTACACATACATATATATATTGGTTTAATTCTTCTAAAAACTTTTTCTCTTTTTTTCATTATTTGTACATTTTTCTTATACAAGTTCTTTGTTTGTTTGCTTGTTTGTTTGTTTGTTTGTTTGTTGTTTGGGTCTTTCTAGGGGGGATCAAAGCGAGTACTTACCTCATAACATCTATATTTTTGTAAAAGAATCTCATTCCAGGAAGTATTCAAAGAGGGGGTTTTCTAAAGCGTATAAAAGGTGAATGCTTAGGTCTCATTGATTTTTACCAAGTACTGGGAGTTTCAAATTGCAAATAGATTCATCACGTAAATTAAAATTACTGACAGAATCAGTAGCTGAACATGAAATAAAATGAGTATCTGTTCTATTTGGATTTGATGTTCTAGTTTGTCATGGGGCGTCTTTCCATTTCTCATAGTTTTGGAAAGGCAGATGTTCTGCAAATGGAATCTCAAAAGGATGTTTATAGGACATGAATGTGGAAGTGGTGCATGTTATGCTATAGAGGGGTAAAATTGGCCTATTTCAACATTGGAATAAATCTCTTACAGAGCTCTAAACCATTGAATTTCATCTTGAATAAGTTCGTTTGATAACTCATATTATTTCTAAAATATAGGGTTAGGGTTAATGTATAGCCTGCACTTAGTTTTGTTCAGTTCATACCACAATTGTTATTTTAACCTTGTAGATGTAGCCAGTAAAACATTGCAAAAGGGAGAAATGAAGGGGAAAAAGGGCACTTTTGAGTTTCCTCTATCACATTATATCTGCATAAAAAAATTTAATCAGCTCTATTGAATGATTAATGAAAAGGAGAGTGGCAGCCACCCACCCAGAAACTCATCTGCCTTTGAAAAGATTTAATTTAGGTGTTGGTAGCTTTCTGTTATAGTTCCTGATTTTCCTGACATTGCATCATTCCACTGTCCCCTTTCCTCTGAAGCATTTTCACATGTTTATTTTTTTGCTTCTTAAGATGTGCTATATCCTAAATGTTTGCGTGGTTCTAGTTGAAAGATACCCAGAAGGGTCCTTAGGGATGAGCAGTTACTTAAGACAGTAAATAGATTATTGTCCTGAAAATGGTGAATTGATAAGTTGGTTTCCTTTGAGATTTAGTTGTTTATAACCAATTGGGCTGTGCCTTATAACTCTGCTTATCATTTGAATAAACCTTTTTCTTCTTTTGTGTTTACCCACTAGTCTCTTTGTTCTCCTTTCTAAAGTACTTATCAGTAGCTGTTAGCCTTTATTTTTGTAGGCTTATTGAGTCTTCTTTGAAACACAAAATCTCTTTTCCTTACCCTGGTACACTTTATGTTTTCCATGTGGAGTGCACTTTGCTGCACATGGATAACTGAAATCTGTGTAAGCTTTAGGATGTAATATTGTCAAAGAATAGAAATTTTTTTTGTATCATTAGCATTAGTTTGTCTCCACTGAGGAAAGTGTATACATATTCTTTCCATAAACTTCTTAGCCTTTGAAATAGCTGCATTTCTTTGGCTTTTCATAATTTCATGATCAATTAATATATATACATGTTTTTTGATGCATATAATATGCACCCTTTGCAGTTGTCTTTAAGCACTTTACCTTGTACTTTTTACAGTGGAGACTTCTCTAATTTCAATTGTTTCAGTACTCTAGATCCAATTTCTTTAATGTCGTATTTAAATCCTTTTCTGTAATGGCAACCACTTCCATCATAGCAAAAGGCAATCTCTTTCAGCTTTGTATCACCATTACCACGTTTCATTAGCTAATTCTGTTTTCTGAAGCCAGGTGAATAATTAGAATTCTTAAAGTCCCAAAGCTGGTCATGCAAGAACAATATTACAAATTCATGTAGCATTATTGCTCGGGGTTGTTTCCGCTTAGTTCAGGATATTTTGTTAAATGTTTTATGTTTCATAAAATAATCACAGTTTGTTTTTCTTTTAACCATTAATTTCCCATTTCATGATGCTTTGCTGAAGAATACAGTGTCTCGTTACAAATATATTGCTTGTATCATTTTCCCCTGGATCTAAAAAATTTAACTATTTTATCAAAGACAGTAGATACCATTAGCATAGTCCACTTTTGATCAATCCCTGTTCTGATTTATCCTGGTTGCTTTTTTTTTTTTGTGTGTGTCTTTGTCTACTATTTATGTCAAAGCTCAGCTGTAACACATATGTATGTGTTTATACACATATAAACTGTGTTTATGTCCATAGGTATAGCATGAAACAGTATAATGACATGAAGGTTTTTTTCTTATTTGACCTACGGTTGAATTAAATAGAATCTTGTATTTGGATCCTCCTAGCAACACTGTGATAATGACTTTTATTATAGTACAGATAATCAGACAATCCTGGTGTCATTGTGACATGATCTAGTGGAGGAATGTCTTTTTGCCATCTACTTGCTAAATATTTTTCTTATACAAGATGTTACAAACTAAGGCTCTTGGTCAGTAGGAAACTCATGGAACGGCTTTAAAGAATGTACTTAACTTGTCAACCGGTAACTTCCAGGTGAATATCGTCTGTTGCCTAAATTCATATCTAAGGGCTCCTGCTGAATTCAGTGAAATTGAAATGTGTTTCATGTTAAATGTCTTTTTATATGCATCATAGAATTATGCTGATACATTACACAACGGCTGGAATTCTGTGAATCTCTAGAATTTATTAATGCTTGTCTAGTGCACCTAAAAATTAGTTTAGCTTCTTCGTTATTAGCATACACATGTATTCTGAATGCCTTATTTCACTAATGATTAGGGAAAAAAAGGGCTGCTGTTGTCCAGATTTAGATAATAGTGCTGTCCAGAAAATGGAATATTTATTAATAAAAATGAAAATGTTAAATTATGTATTTGGTTTTTATCTGGATTTTAGTTTTGTAGACATGACATGAACTCTCAGTAAATTTCACTGCTATGCATAAGTATGGTGGGTTAAGACTGGATGGCTAATGGGTGCCCACCCAACTGCTCTGTCACTCCATCTTCTCAGGGGTAAAAAATCAGTACAGTCAGGACTCGGAAGAAAAGTGTAAGTGTTAGTCACTCAATTTGAAGCACTGCTGTAAGGCTTGTGCTGATACAGAGTCAGGATTTGTGGCTACTGTGTCAGGGGAAATACAGGTTAGTCATCTAGGTTTGTTTTTAGGGAAAGATTCTTCCCCCAGAGGGTGAGTGGGCACTGGAACAGGCACCTCACCGTAGTGGTCATGGTTACAAGCCCGACGGAATTCAAGGAGTCTTTGGACAATGCTCTTAGGTATGTGATGGGATTTTTGGGATGTCCTATGCAGGGCCAGAACTTGGACTCAATCTTCACGGGCCCCTTCCTGGATGTTCTGTGATTCTTGGTACCGCTATAAAATTGGAATTTACTGACACTTTGTAGCATTGAAAATTACTTGAGTTATATTGAAGTGATAAGCATATCTAGTCCCTTTAATTTCATTTCTCTTCATTTTCAAAGAATTGTGGAATCAGGATTATTTGGGTTAAAATGAATCTTTAAATATGGTCTAGTCCAATCCCCTCTGCTGTGGGAAGAAATACCTTCAACTAAATCAGATTTCTCAGAGCCCCATCCAACTTGGCCTCAAACGCTTCCAAGGATAGGGCATCCACAGCTTCTCTGGGCAACGTATTGCAGTATCTCACCACCCTCATGGTAGCTTCCACTTGATGTCTCTGTCTTTGGCTGTCGTCCTCTAGCCAGTTTCTTATTCTTCTAATCTACATCTGTCAAACACACACCTTGCCCAGTTTCATGGTTAGAATGTTGCGAGGGACCCTGCCCCAGAAGTCTGCAGCGATCATGAGTTGCTCTTCCCTTGTCTCATGACACAGTAGTTGTCAGTAAATTAGTCTGGCAGCATTTGCACTTGGTATAACCATGTTGTCAGTCTCCAGTTACCTCTCTGCCTTCATTTGTCTTGATACATCTTCCACGGAGACCTTTTTTGTAATTTCACTGGGCATGAAGGTGAGACTGATGGGCCAGTTGTGCCCAGGTCTCCTTCTTTTTACCATTTTGAAAAATGGGCATGATGTTTCTCTTTTGCCAGTCACTGAACTTCACTTTACTGACACAACTTTTCAAATATGATCTTGAGTGGCTTTGCATGTCTGTCTGCCATTCTCTCCTTCAGGATCCTGAGATGTGTCTGGCTGGGTCCTATGGGTTACTCAGTACTTCTAATGTGAACTTTTGCTCATACTATTTTCTTTATTCTTGCTTCTAGCATTCAGGCCTCTTGCAATCCCTGGAAATAAAAACAAAACAAAACAAAAAAAACCAACCAAACAAAAATAACAAAAAAACAAACAAACAAATAAAAAAACCCACATCTTTTTATAACTAGACTTCATTTTCCTTCTGAAACAATGCACATTATTTTTTTCAAATGAAGATCTTAAAATCTTCCCTAAGAATTCCCGTGTTCTTTCAAAGAACTCAAAGTGAAATGTTCAATCCCAGCATCTTTGTCTGTTCTTCATTCTGTTGCACTTTTTTAATTTCAGGAAACAATATTAAGACTCAACATATGTATATACCAGGAACTTCTTTTTTTTGTGATTTACAATTCATTTCAGTCTAAACTGTCATTAAAAATGTATTATCTGCTTTGCTATGTGTATATTTTATTTTTTAAGTGGCAACTGAAGTGCATCATTCCATTTAAAAAGCTTGGTAGCTATTTAAAATTTTGCAATCAGAAAAAACAGTTGAGAACAAAAAAGGTAAGAGAAGTCCATTAGGAATTTTTGCAGGACAGTAGGTCTATCATTCTTGCATTTTTAAGTAGAAGAGGCCTCTAAAAGTTTTTTGTTTCAAATGACAGCTGGGGCCACTTATAGTATGAAAGTCAAGTATTACAGCTCTATCTTCTTCTCTTTGTCTTCTGTTGTTATAAAGGCTGGAAGGCTTTTTTTAACTTCTCTTACTTATTGGTAACTGCATGAGACTAATCTTAATAGTAATAGATGTTCTTGGGATCTAGTGAGATTACTGTTCACAAAGTGTATTTTTGTACTTTACTAAATGATTGATTTTACTTTCTTCAGGAGATGTAATTGCAAAAAAAGCACTGACAGTATTTCATACCATTTAAAATGTATTCTCACATTTAATAACCATTTGCTTCCATGAAAAATAATCAGAACATAACTTGCATCGGTTGACCAAATATTGCATGTTATCCATGAGCTGTCAGTGTGCCCTTGTGGCACAGTAGGGTGAATTAGGAAGAACATTGCCAGCAGGTCGAGGGAGGTGATCTTGCCCCTCTACTCAGCCCTGGTGAAGCCTCACATGAAGTGCTGTGTCCAGTTCTGGGCTCCTCAGTACAACCCAGACATGGAGCTGCTGGGGCGGGTCCAGTGGAGAGTGGCAAAGCTGTTTAAGAGACTGGAGCATCCCCCTTGTGAGGAAAGGCTGAGGGAGCTGGGCCTGCTCAGCCTTAAGACGAGACAACTGAGAGAGGACTTCATCAATGTCTAACAGTATCTGAAGGGAGGGTGTCAGAGGATGGAGCCAGGCTGTGCTCAGTGCTGCTGAGCAACAGGACAAGAGGCAATGGGCAGAAACTGATGGACAGGAATTTCCACCTGAACATGAGGAAGAACTTATTTACTGTGCAGATGACAGTGCACTGGCAGAGATTGCCCAGAGAGATTGTGGAGTCTCCCTTACTTGGGGATATTTAAGAATTGTCTGAATGCAATCCTGTGCAATGTGCTCTGGAATGATCCCACCCGAGCTTGGAGGTCGGACCAGGTGACCCTAATGGCAGTCTCTTCCAACTGTACCCATTCTGTGTTTCTTTGATTAGCCTAACTTTTTACTTACTTGCATTTTGGTCTTCAAATTCAAGATTGACAAGCTTTTAACCCTTATTTATCATATGAAGTATAGCAACCTCTTCAAACAGTAGTCTTAATTTTATATTAAAACAGTGCCTCTTGTATCTTCCTATTTTGATTTCTTCTCTGTAAAAAGACAATTAAAGCTGACTGTCAAAAAAAGTTTAATCTTTAAGATGGAGTGAAGTGAATCTTGTGTGTATTCTCCAGAGTTTTTGTAATAAATAAGGGGGATTTAATTATTTTGGGGAATAGATTCTGAAAGCTATTTTGTACAATTTTTTTAATAGGGTATGTCATATTATTTTTGAGAAGTAACGATCCAGGAAGCATTTCATGCTGCATTACTTGAAATGTTTAATCACAGATATTCTCTTTCCTTGATTTTAAAATCTTCTAAAATTCTTTAAAAATAAAAAGATTTTCCATTCTTCTCTAAAAATCTAATCCAAAGGTGATGCTATTATTCTTGTAAATGTCATGAAATATTTTAGCAAACTGATTTAATTTCTTTTTTCCAGAACAGATTTTGGAAATCTACCCCTTTATGTGTGTGTGTGAGTATGTGTGTGTGATTTTTCAAATCCTGAAAAAAAAATGCAATGTAGTGTTTACAAAAATGTGCTGAGCTTAAACTAGTCTCTGATCAGTAGAAATGTAACTTAAACCAAGATTCTGTGCTTCTATCTTGCTGCAAGTTAATTTATATTACATATGTAGAGAAAGATTCCTATATTAGAAGGTTAAATATTGCTTAACCTCCAGCTTCTAGTTTTTGATAAGAAATTTTAAAAATAATTAGTCAAAATATCAACTTCATGTAAGCATGTACATGGTACAAGTAAAATTTCTAGCTTCTAGAGTTTGGAGTTTCACTGTTGTAGTAGCATTTTGGTTACTACTGAGTCTTTTTGGTGTAAAATCAATCCATCATGCAGCCTGTATTATCCCTTCTTTATACCTATGTAATTCCTCCTTTGTAAATTCTAAAAAAAACCAACCCAAACTAAACCAACATTCAGGACTACTTTGTATTTGTAACACCCCTTTACACAAAGTACAAAGTTTTTGACCTGATGTTTTTATGGAGAGCTTCTTCGTGTTTATTTAGCTTCAAAGCCTTTCCTGTTCTGTCAAGGAATATATGAGAGGATGCTGGTTATCAGGCTTATGAAAAGGATTTTTAATTTATACATTCTCTGTTTCCATATCGCAGTTAAAATGTTTTCCAGTTTCTTCTTATTGCATGTATTTTTTTTTCTTTATCTTCCCAGCTCTAGAAAATTTTTACCTTGTAAATTTCAGTTATAGGTGTAACATTTACATGCTAAGGCTGATATCTTATGAAGTGCTGCAGAGGTTGTTTTGAAGTATTTGAAATAAAGGAAACTAAGATCAAGGTCTTGAGGAATACCTAGTCTTAGAGTTTTCTTACAGTATACAAAATTCTTTTTTTCTGATTCAGCAACGTGTTTCGGGTGTAGAATAGTTGGTATTTATGGCAGTCTTACACGTGCACACTAATTTTGGACAGAGTAAAGAAAAATTCTCGGAATGAAAACCCTCTTTGTGAATGGTTTGAATGAAGTTATCATTCATGAGGGCTCTTTGACATTGCTGCAGTTGCTGACCCTTGGATCAAAACACAGTCTAAATATGAAATATGGTTTAAAATGTAAAGTACTTTTTAAAAAACCTTCTTTTTAGGTAAACCAATGAAGAATTGACTAAAACAAATATGAAAATTCTAATGAAAGTCCTAGGGAGTATTGAGAATATTGCAAATTTTATTTACAATAAAATTCCTGGACAGTCTGATGCTGGGAGTGAGTACTTCCAAGATGAGAGAGAAACATTTTGTAACTGATAAAACTATGTCAATGTTTTAAGGTCTCATCCTCATTGTAAATATATTTTAGTTCAACTAAAATCAATCACTCATGTAGTTGTGTCAGTTTTCATTAGATCGAACAAGGAGAGGAACAACAGACTTGAAATCACAACTGTAGTATTCTTTGCACAATTCTTATATGTCTACTCACATGTTTACCTGCTCCTAAGTCATTTTCTTCCAGAACTGATTCCTCATATATTCAAGGAAAGATCATGGCATTAAACAAAAAGGGATCTGTATATGGAGTCAAGGAAGGAGTAGTTATTCTGTCTCCATGCATCCATCACCATTCAATTCCAACATGTGAGAGGGATCTTAAAATGAGTACAAGTCATCTAGTACCCAGTGCCTTAAGTGCTGCCCAGATGCTTGTATTCCTAAAGGACTTTTGACGTGGCTTATACACTCCAAAGCATCTGCTCATGAAGCTTCATAGTACTTCTAAATTAGTATTGTCATAATTTTTCGTTGGACAGAAGAGCTTTGTAGCTAGTTCTGTTTTCTCCTCAAGGCACCACACATCCCTATTGAAGTTACTTAATATTTTAACACTGACTGCTCAACTCCAGTAGTGTCACTGGTGCCATAAGTAGTGTCTTTTGGTGGGATGTAGGAAAAGTCCATACTTCTAGAGAGCAGTTACTGTTTTCAGGAAAAGCCAGGTAATGCTTTGGGCAATATAAAATGGGCTGTAAGGTAAGGTACTTCTCTCATGAGAAGAACTCATGTGACTGTGTATGATCAACTGCGAAGCAGCTACAAGTTTCTGCCATCCTTTCAAAATGACACAAACACATGAGAAAATCACTGTAGTTCTAGCAGAATAGTCACTAGTAACAATGTAATATCTGTGCCCAGACACTGAGTGTGAATAATGGAACTTCTCACCCACAAATCTTTATCATAAGTAATTAAGGATTAAATGGGTTCTTCATTTTTCATTCTGAATTGGGACGTAGAGGAACCATAAGGAAAAGCTGTTTCATCTTTGTGTTTTTGGTATTTTTTCTTGGCAGTACAGTCTGAAAACAGTACTGAGTTCTTTCAGAGACAATTTTTATCTGTTTTTTTAATGATGATGAAGTTGGGAAACTATTGTTGGAGAGCTTCTGTATATCTTGTTGGTCTTAAGGAAACAACTCTCAATATCTGCTGTTTCTATGATCTGGGTATGCTGCTTGATAGTTTTTTGATACATTTCAGAGGGTCATTTGGATTAGATCTGCACATATATGAAGATGAAGTGACTGAGCATCCAACTAAACAATAAGGGAAGAATTAACCATGTATTTTTTATATGAAGTATATTAATCATCAACACAAATTTGACAGACTGAGAGATAACATTAATATATCCTGGAGACTGTGAAGAGTTTTTCTCTCTCTATTTGTATCTTTTTTATAAATTACACCTCCTCCCTCCCTTTTTTTTTCCCCCTAAGACACCAATTTTTCTATTTATTTATGTGCATATGTGAGATTTCTCAGTTGAAGATAAGTGATGATTACCACTGCCTGGTGTATCTTTGTGCTTTTCCCAGTTTCCAAGGTTAGAACAGGTTCACTGAAAAAGACTGTCCTTTTATTAAAGACTAAGGTTTGTCTGGTCAGCATGTGTCCTGTTTAAAATCCAGAGACATAAACAGTGGCTGGAGAGTCATCCATTACTCTTTTAATCACCTTCATAACATTGCCAGAAACCTGTGTTTTGTTAGGCTGTATTGGTAGGTCTGGTGAGCTTTCCAGCAGTGTTGAGTGTGGTGGGATGGTGGGTTGCCAGTACTTGGAGTCATGGAATGGAGAAGGCTAATAAGCCTTAAGCCTCACTGTGAGGTATTGAGGTGTTAGCTAGTAGAACGTGAGTGAGGGAGAAGAGATGGAGACCATCAGGTTGTCCCTCTGATGATCCCAACAGAGTCCACAAATGGACCACAGGACTGAGCCACAGTGTGTCTCAGCCAACAGTGTCTCTGTACTGCTAGCACTGACAGAGCCTTGAAAATTAATTTGTGTAACTCTACAGAAAGCAGAGCGTGACACTTTATTGGACCATGTTCCAGAACGGCACAAAGATAATACTTCTTCTGGGTCTCATCATGGGAGTGTATATTGCTTGAATTACATTAAAAAACCCCAAGATCCCTAAAACAGATGTTGTGCTATTTAAGAAGTAATGGCTATGTAGACTATATTTTTAAAGGGGGAACACGAAGCTTGATTATTCTTTTGATGAAACTGACTGTGGGTAAACATATGAACGAAACATGTTTTATCACTATATTGATTACATTATGCATTAGTTGAAAGTTGATGTGAGAATGTAGATAATTAAATGACTTTCTCATGTTGCTAGGAAAAAGAGGATTTTCCTTGAGAAATCTTGTCTGTTTGCATAAACTTCCATTTTTACTGGTTCTGGTATTACGTTTGCATGTGATAATGAAGGCAGAGTCATATAAAACAAAAATTCTGACCAGAATAATAATACCTTGCTATAACCATCACAACACTTTACTGATAAAACACTCTTCATATATATACGAAAAGAATTGTGTAAATTTTTAGAACACAAGGTTCACTTTTCTTTCATAAGTAGCCCTGTTAGATACATAGTAAGGAAAACCTGTAGCACTCTCAAGAGTAAGAAAAATTTGATTTACTAGTAATTAAATTCCCTTTTTAAAATTATCATAAATACTTACATCAAGATCTTTTTGTGCCTTTAAATGGGTGTGGTTTTTTGACCTGTATTATTGGCAAGAGCGCTATTGAAATTTTTGACTTGCATCTGTTTCTGTCTATGGGTAGGAGAGAGACTAAAAAAGATGGAGAAGGAGAGCTTGTGGACAGTTCTTGTTGCATGTAGGTTTGCATATAAAGGTTGAGGGATTTGTAGGGAGAGCCTTATTTATTCTTACAAGGTCTACTTGCAATTTCTTAGCTTTTTTTTTTTCTTAAATTTAATAAGCAGCCTGGCAGAGATATAAAGAAGCTAAGGAAATAAAGCATAATTTGACTTTTTACACAGAAACTCATGACTTTTCTATCAGAAGTTGCATCAGAAGTTACCAAAGCCCATTCAGTCATACATGGTAATACTCAAGTTTAATTAGAAAATAAAGGTAAGGATTGTTGTTAAAATAATATAATACCACTTTTAGCTAAGTGTCTAGTGTTTCACTGATGCTTACTGTAAGTTCAAGAGTGCAGTTATTTTTAACAGATAGCTTTCAAAATGACATACATAGTATATGGAATTACATAAAAATTTTGCATATTGGAATTTAAGCCTAAGACTTTGCAAGGATTTGTAGTGTGTTATTAAATTCTAGTTAATTCATAAATACTGGTTTACTTCTTGAATTTTGAACAGTCTATGATATTCTTAACAGAATCCCAGCTAAATCATACCGGTTGTGGACAGTGATTAATGCAGTGAGCAAGGAAAGCTAGCATGCATGAAAGGAGAAAATAACAAGGACAAAGCAGACACAATGTTGATTGTAATGAAGCTGGATTCCCATAAGGGGTAGTATCATAATATTACTTTTCTCTCTTTCATTTTTTAAAAAAATTTAAGTTAAGTATTGGCCATTGACTATTTATTTTCTAGATTATATTATTTAGTCTCAAGTGGGTCAACTAACTTACTTGAAAAGGCAGTCCACTTAATGGAGATTGCAGACAAAGGTTAAAAGTAACAGTAGGTTCCTGCTTTTAAAGTGACGTTCATATTTTCTTTCACATGCAGTATTGCATGCGCAGTATTGATTCTGCAGGGCTCAGGTGCTCTTCATTAAAAACACACACTTTTGATCATATCTTCTTAAAGTTTTTAATTCTGACAGGGTGCTGAATTTGTCCCATACTGGCTTGATCCTGAATTTTTTTACGTAAGATATGAATCAAGTAAGTATTGTGTCCAGTAAAACATTAGGGCTTGATCACAGCAGTGGTAAAAGCTTATTCCTATTACCAGGCAGTAATGAAGTAATGTTATCATGAATCAACATGAATTAATATGTTCACAGCAATTCTGTTATTCTATGTAAAACAATGATAGTCTGTGTTTTATGAATAGAAGTTACAGCTGTGAATACTCACAGCAGAAATGTACTGTACCAAGAAGATGCTGACTTTTTCTATTTCAATAGAAATCCCCACTCTGTCTTTATTTTCGTGAAATTTATTGTAAATTGTTGTCTCTTCTGTGCACTGGTGGTAAATGTGAAAATAAAATAAAACCCAAACAAAAAACCCGAACAAAACCCTCTAGTGATAGGAATGGGTTTAACCAAGACATTCTAGTGTAAATAAACCATGAAGATATTAAGTGCATTGAAATGGTGCACCAAAACTAAGGTAGTTAATTTGGTTTTACTTGAACTACGGTTAATTTAATTGGATCAGAATTGAAGAAACCTGAAAATACATTTGGTATAGTAAGCATATTTCTTTTTATGAAGCTAAATCAAGCTTAACTTTCTACATTTTATCATAAATCAAATTTACTTGCTAAATAAGATGGTTGGGCTGTATGATTGATGGGTGACCTGGATGATCTGAAGATTGTCTTCCAGCCTTGATGATTCTGTGATTCTGTGCTAAGATTTGCTTACCAGAAATCCTAGCTGAACCTTCCCATTACACACAACTTAACTGTGAGAGAACCTGCACACCTGCAAACAGTGGTTAGGAGGTATGGTTTTTGGCTAAAAATGTGATGATACAGACATACAGTTTTATTTTCATAGTACTCCACACAAAATCTTACCTTTTTTTCATTTCAGCTCCTCTCAGTTTATATCAGACTTCCCAAGGCAATTTTTGTTTAAGACCATTAAGCACTAATGTTTTTTTCCTGAAGTCTACCAGCACGGAAAATTAATTTTGCCTGTATGTTATTTATTGCACCACGACAGCTACTACTGTGGTGGGATTAATAATCCTTCCGACTGAAATGCAGTGTTTCAAATTTAGATTATTTCAGTGCCTCAAGAAGGTGTTCTGCAAAAACTGGTTCCCATTGCATTTTAGTTCATCTCTGCTTGCATAGGTGTCAGAAATGGCTAATGAAGATAGTTGGTTTCTTCGTGGAAATAAATTACATTAAGTCACCTACTGAAATGATCCACAGACTTTATACAGGTGACTGTCAGCAACTATGACACATTTGTAATGTTCACTTCCTACTTACATGGCTGGATTTGAATTTAGAGAAATGATGCAGTGTCATTTTCTGAGCATACCAATAGTTGTCTAGCTCAGCATATCTCAGATTAGTTACTCTCTGCCTTAATTTTATAATGCAGTTGTATGTATATTGGAGTGTCTGTAGATACATTATAAATTGAAAATAGTTTTTCAAAATATTGTAAATTTACTCTGTTTCACTTGCAGAGCTTCTTCTTAGGTGAGTTATTTTTTCTCCCTAAGGTACTAATAAATTTCCAAAGAGCAAAAGTGTGCACAATGACCATCAATTGCAAAAAAAAATGAAATTGTCTTTTAACTGTTTAATCTAGGCACTTACGTATATTCCGTCAGAATGTTTTTTATTTATTAATAGGTGGTAGTAGAAGTGGAGTTTTATGTCCAGGGATAAAGGTGAATTTAAAATACAGCTAAAGTTGCAGGGCATTTGATCCCTCCATAACAGAAATTTCCGACTCCTTAAAATGGGGTTTTCTAATACGTCTGAACTATGGAAATAAAATGGGAAATAGGAAACGACTCAATGGTGCACATTTTGAACTAGGTTTCTTCAAGTGGGTATTGTTTTCTCAGCTCTAAATATATGGCCTGTAAAAGTGGCCCAAGGGAGCCAAACCTTTTATGTGTTTTAATAAGCTAAGTGCTATTATAAAAGAACCGTTAATGGTTTTATTCTAATTCTAATTGAATATTAAGAAATACTGACTCTAAATCATATGTAGCTTGTTACAGGTTTGGGTTCACAAGTAGAGAAGTGGAATAGAGTTTAGGCTCACAACAGCAGTTTTAGGGTCTACATTTTTGCTAATTTCTGCATAGCATTTCATCTCATTTTGAAACACACAGGCTTAACTTCGAAACATACAGCAGACCCTTATTCTCCCATGAAGCAGCAAGCTCTGTGGCTTTCAGTAAGCGCAGATGAGGGATAACATAACACAGGGCATGACTGAGGCCAGAGCATGGGACACATCTTAAGGATCATGTTGAACAGGTAATTTTCAGTTCCCGTGGTAGTTGTGGTGATTCTGATCAGAATCATACAAGTAGATAAAGAGGTGTCACCGATGTTGAATTGCACCGTGTGTAGAGAGACACACTGCAATTAGCGGAGCTACATAAACAAAGACGTACTGATTTGACTGAAGTCAGGGCCTCACAATCTAGAAACTTACGCATATTTGCATTGCTAATCTTTTCTGTCAAAAACCTGTATTTTGTGTGATCTTACATTTACTTATTTTTGCAGTAGTTAGAGGAAAGTGTTTTAAAAACTCTGGGTAGAGCATGCAGTACTTGTGTTTCAGTGTGTATCAGCTTCTGCTGGGCTTGTGTTAAAAATAAATATTGACAAATCAATGCTTTTATTTATGCATATTGTGCAGATGAACGCTTTTTCAATCAAATGTTCCTTTTAAGATACAACTGACAGAAAACAGTTATTGGACCATGCATGTTGAATAAGGCTAGAGGGTTTATAATTTTTTGTTACCAATCATAAGGGGAATGGTTTCTGTTTCTACATGTGATAGAAGATTTAAAAACCAAAGGTTTTGCCTTCCATATGAGTTATTTTAAAAGTTGTTATGTTCAAAACCAAAATTTATTATTACCATTTCTCATCTTTTAAAAGCTAAGAATTATTAAAACAAAGTAAAGAAAGGCTGTTGCACGTAGGGGTTTCTGTACTATTTTTCATGTTCATTGAAAATTACTTAAGTTTCTAAAAGAACAGTGATTCAAATACATGCCTTATTTTAAACTAAGTGAATTGAAATGGGGATTATGCAAACTTTAAAGTTCTTTTTTGAAAAAAATTCCTAATATATTAATTTCTACAGAACAAATTCAAGCACTGTAAATTATGATCTGTTAAATTTCCTTGGTAGTCATGGAAGATGTATTTGAACATGTAATTTAAGAACTGAGAAGCTCTTTGCGTTTTGATAAGCTTTGAAATAGATAAATGAATAAATAAATATTTTCTACCAGTAACAGAACCCCTAGTATACCACAATAGTGCAGCCGAAGTCAAAGTTTTAATCAAGATTTTTGCTTAGATTTTTTTTTTGCTGTCATTACAGAATGTATGAATTAACTGAAGTTGATTAAACTTTTTTTTGTCTTTTAAATGCATTTTTTAATCTGTAATAAAATACACTTGAATTAGGACTTTTTGGACAGCAGTATAATCAACATTTGTTTGAATAATTGAACTGCAACAAAAAGAAGGTCCAGTTACAAAACTCAAGAAGATGCTGAGGGGGGAAAGAAAAATTTAAAGAAATATCTCTGAAATTTTGATTTTTGGAGTTGAAATACCCAGACAATGCTGAAGACTCATATGTAATGCTAAATCCTTTTTTGGGAATTAGTGTGCAACTCAGATTAGTTTTCACTGTAATTATGGCTTTCGTGACAGATGATGAAAAGTTTAATGAAAAGTCAATTACATAAACTACTTGAATCTCATGGAGCTTAATTATAGGGTCCACATTCTAATAAAATTCTTTTTCAAGCTTCATTGAGAGGACCTCACTAAAATCAGAAAACCTACAAGTAACTTAATAATGACTTATTTCAAAGGTTTTTGTAATGTTACATTTACTAGCTTTGTGAAATTACAAAAACTGAAATGGGAGAGACAGAAGGATGATGTTCAATAAACTTTTTTCTTTCCGATTGTGACAAGGGAGTGATTCTGTTGAAAGCAGTTGAAAGCACAGCTAAAAATATGAAACACTTTACACGCATATGCAAAAGCTTTTTCTATGGCTTTTTAAAGGCTGTACTATCTTGTTAGAGAGAGGATCATTTAAAATAGTTTTTTATTTGCTTTCTATTTTTATCATTATTATTATCATTATTAGTAGTAGTAATAATAATAAACAACTGATTTTTTAAAAACTGAATTGAGATCAGATAATTTATAATGTTTGTAACTGATTGTGCTTAATAGAATCTATGCTAGATTTAGCTTTTTGGAAGTGAATTCCTTCCACATGAAAAAAAAGTGAAGTATATTTGAAAAGGTTAACTGATATTTTGTGAATGGTCTGCTCTTTCATCAGTGGGAAAATACAAAGGCTACACATTGCTAGGTTTTGCAAGGTACAGCCTAAGCTTCATTTTAAGGAGTAAGTAGTAGAATAGAGTAGAAATTTGGTTGCTGATGGCCTAGAGTCTCAGTTACAAATTGTAAATGCACAGTGCCTTAACATTTTCTTCAGTTTTATGCTGAACTAATGACAAAGAGATCTGTGAAAACATGTCTTTTAACTTCTTTTGAAGCTGAAAAACAGATGACTGTGTTGCAAGGAGTTGCCTTCCACTGCTGAGACGGTGTCAGCCTGATCCTTCTTCGTTCTTTCTGATCGTGTTAAGAAGTAAGACCATGCAAAATGGTGTATTAGTGAGAAGCCAAATAATACAGGATATGCCTGGGCAGAACTTCTGTGTCTGACATCTGCCGCCTACTCGAAATTATGAATCGGTACCCAAGACGGGTATCCATCCTGCTTGTTACGTCTTATAGCTTGAAGTTTGTGCTTAGGCTCTTGCTGGAGCTGAACAAGGAAATGTTGCATGCCATGCAGATCACAAAGGCATGCGGGCTGTTTGCCATACAGCAGCTGAATCTTAAAATAAATAACTCAGCATAGTATTTTATTTGTATTTAGTTGATGGAACTATTTGACTCAGAATTATTTAAAAAAGGAAAGCCATGAGGTTTTCATTGTTAGCTGGGAATGTAAACAAGAAAGATATCCATTGCTGTTATGTTGCATCATTTTCAAATATGCAGCCATGAGCTGGTGTAGCTGTTCATCTCTGTTAAACACCATACTACCATTCTATTAGTAGCAGAGAAAAAGAGGAAACTTGTCAGGTGTAGCTTCATTCAATGTATTCTCATCATTACAGCTTAAAGTTAGTGGCATATGAGTAGATAAGAATGTAACAATTAAAAACAAAATATGTACCGGAGATAGTTTACCTGCTTGGCTAGCTAGTTACATAACTGACATCACTGTGGCTTACAGTGTCTGGAAGTTTTCCTTTATGTTTTTTTATTATGTCATAGTATTAAGTAGAGGTCATTATTTCTTTGAGAAAAGGTGAAACTTTAAAAAAAAAAAAAAAAAAGAGGTGCATATGTGACTTTCTAGAGATGATATTCCAGAATGAATATTTTTGGATCTCATATCTACAATATGAGATAAAAACTCCTAACACTGGAATGAATTTGAAACTTTAAAACTTAAATGGTTGATCAAATAGTTTCAAAATGAAAATTTTTTAGTTACTGTTTTGTATTAAAAAAACTCATGGTCCTAATGGAATACACTGCATTTATGGAATGATGCGGGGGGAAGAGTGTATAGCAAGATACAGAAGTGGGAAGATGTGAGCAGAAAATCTGTGATTTAGAAACAAGACAAATGAGAAGCAAGGTCTGAGTACTGTTAGAGACTCAGTCTTGGTAGACATAGTAAGGTTGACAGAAGCTGTGGAAGGAGAAACCAGTGGGGAGAAAAGTAGTGAAAGTTTTGTTCTGCATAGCCTGAGAATTAATCCAGGTTTCATGAAATCAAGGATTTCTTTGTTTTATAAGAAATAGTCTCTAAACTGAGTAGAATAATGGTTGGCTGTCTTCTATTTTCAGGCAGACACACCAGCTTTAGTGATTACAAGTTGCTTTATGCTGCTGCTGCTCCTACATATCTGCCGGAAGTGTGCAGATGACTTGGAATTTGTAGAAATACATATTATACTGTAGAATTCCTTTTTCTAATAGGAATAAAAAACCAGCTTTGTGAAGATTTCTGTGTTTTCACTTGGTGGGAAATGCTAGAATCAAAGATATTCTTGTAACTTTCTCTTTCCCTATACGGGTGCAAGATAGTATAATTACACAGGCTTTCTTTTGCTGGCTGTCTGCCAGGCTTCAGGCTCAGCCTCTTTGCTGTAAGCCCTTTGCATCTTTCCTTCTTTATTGAAGTTGTACAGTGAATAAATCAGGGAATAGTGGAAAGTAAAAGCTTAGGAAGCTCTGGAAAGATGACAGTGCTATAGAGCACAGAGACACCAGGCAGGTTGTTAAGCAGAAGGCAGAAAGTAGTCACTATTTGTACTAGGTAAAGTTTTTGGTAGCAGGGGCCCACAGAGGTGGCTTCTTTGAGAAGCTGTTTGAAGTTTCCCCCACGTCCAACAAAGCAAATGCCAGATGGTAGCAAGATGGACCTGCTGGTGGCCAAAGCCAAGCGCATCAGCAATGGTGGTAGTGCCTCTGAGACAACAGATTTAAGAAAGGGAAGGAAGTTGCCATGCTGGGACAATTGCAGCTAGAAAAGCGTGAGGAGTGGGAATATGTGAGAGAAAGAGCCCTGCAGACACCCAGGTCAGTTGGGAAGGAGGGTGAGAAGGTGGTCCAAGAAGCAGAGCAGATTCCCCTGCAGCCTGTGGTGAAGACCATGGTGAGGCAGCTGTGCCTGTGCAGCCTCGATGAAGCAGATGCCCATCTGCAGCCTATGAAGGACCCCGTAATGGAGCAGGTGGATGTGCCCAAAGAAGGTGCTGGCCCTGTGAGAAGCTCCTGCTGCAGTGGGTTTGCAGACAGGACTTGTGACTTTATGGGGAATTCTTGCTGCCTTAGTCTGTTTCTGAAGGACTGCACTCCATTGGAAGGACTTGTGTTGAAGAAGTTCATGAAGGAATGTCTCCCGTGGGAGGGACCCTACACTGAAGCAGGGATGGAGGGTGAGGAGAAGGGAGTGGCAGAGACAATGTTTGATGAACTTAGAGCAATGCCCATTCCCCGTCTCTCTGTCCTGCTCAGGGGCAGGAGGGAGAGAAAACAGAAATGAAGTTGAGCCCAGGAAGAAGGGGGGGATGGGGGAAAGGTGTTTATAAGATTTGGATTTATTTCTCATTAACCTACTCTGATTTGATTGGTAATAAATATTTTAATTTCTCTGAGTCATGTTTGTGTGTGTTGTAACTGGCAAATGACCTCCCTGTCCTTCTCTTGACCTGTGTGTCTTTTGTTGTATTTCTTCTCCACTCCACAGGCTGAGGAGGGGAGTGACAGAGGTTTTGGTCTGCACCTAGCACCCAGCCAGGGTCAACCCACCATGCTGTTTGACTATATATTTGTCACATATATGGCTCATTTTGAAATACGCAATGTCTTCATGAACAAGATGAATTTTTGCGGCTACAGGTTGACTGCAGCCTAAATAAATATTTGACATCAGCCATATGATATGTTACAGGCTTTTCAGAAGTGAAGGAGGTCAATGACAGTCATTAAATATTTGAATTTTAAAACAGTAACTTAGGAGATTCTTCATATGTTACAATTTAAGCAAAAAATTGGAAGTTCAGAAGCATGCCAGTCTTGTCTGGTTCTAGACTGCTATCCTCATAGAAGTACAAAAATGTAGATTCATGAAACCAATGGCATTTTTCATTATGTAGCTTAGCTTGTTTGTATCTCTTCTACAGTTCCAGAAAGTAAATGTTTTATTACATACTACAGTAGATTGGTATTTTATAGCAGAAGGAGAACTGAAGTCTGAACTGCTGTAAGTTATCAACTGCACATTTAATGTGTTGGCTGGGATGCTTATTTCACTAGAAAACGGAACCTGGAATTATCTGAATGATGAGGATGTAAGAAAAAATTCCTAGCAGGTAAGATTCACAGAATGGTTGAGGTTTGATGGGACTTTAAATGACATGTAGTTCAGAACCCTTTGCAATGGACATGGATACTTTCCATGTGGACCAGATTGCTCAAATGCCCGTCCACATTGGCCTTGAACACTTTCCTGGCTGAGTCCAGTGCCTCACAGCTCTCATAGGAAGAATTTCTTTCTTATGTCCAATTTAAATTTACCCTCTTTCAGTATAAAACCTTCACCCCTTGTCCTGTCACTACAGGCCCTTGTGAAAAGTACCTCTCCATCTCTTTTAAGACTCCTTTAGATACTGGAAGGCTGCTGTAAGAGCTCCAGAACCTTCTCCATACTGAACAACCTAGTCTCAGGTTCTAATATAAGATTATCATTTGGGTATCTGCTGGCTGTGATCCCGTATTTCCTGCACTGAAACAAGACATTAAATTCCGGTTACACTCAGTGGGAAAAATGAAAAATAGAGTAATTCACTCCCAAAATGTGAGATTGGAGTCAGTTTCCTTATTGAGGAAGTATTTTGTTTTGGTGGTTACAACTTGAAGACATAGATGTATTCACTGTAAGCTCTCAGTTTCTCACTTGGCTAAAATGTACTCTTTTCTTAGTAAATGAGATCACTGGTTACCTTTCAATATATTTTCTGCAATTTTAATATCTGTGAGTCAGCAGCACAGAGTTGCTTGTGAGTCAATCTGATGAAAATTCTCCTGTAACAGCTCTGATAATTCCAAACCAGAGTGCAGAGACAGTGACTTCTTTCTTACATGTTTTGTTTTGGAGGCCATTTTACAGGTTTCCACAAACCTGCATTGCAGGCTGTTAAGAAAGATAAGCAAAAGTTTAGTTTTCCATAGTTATCCACAAAGAGGATTGCTAATCTTCCCTTCAGCCGCATCTTGCTCTCCTAAAAACTCAGCAATTGTTAGAAAGTTAGCAGAGTTCGTTTTAATGCCATTCCTGCAGACTAAAACTCTCATATTTTCAAACTATTGTGTTAAGTTTGGTAATAGTCAGCTGTCAGGCCTTATTTTATATGTAGACTGTAAACATTTTAGGGGGTAAGATGAAGACTGAAAGCATTCTTGGAGGAAGATAATCCTATCTGTTTTTGCTGGGTGTAGCAAAGTCAGATCTTGTTTTAGGAGGGTGCTAAATGTTCTACAAACACTAAATAATGCTGATATAAATAAGTATATTATTTATCAGTTTGTAGTGTAATTCCTGCTCTTAGTTGTTTACCCATTCATTAGCTTTATTTCACTGGAATTTTTCTTGATTTCTTCCAAGATTACAGGGAGAACTGACAGGCCTTAAAGAAATTGATAATGTTAGTCAATAAATAGAGAAACTTAAGGCCCACTACTAATGTAGCTGGGGACTTTTGAAACACAGAGGCACGATGAAGTGCTACAAATAATGGCATTCAATACATACGGAGATTTCTTATTTAAGGACACACAGATACGTAATTGGCATCATTTCACGGGGAATACTTTCACTAGAGGCTGTTAGAATAGCTACTTCAGTGTAAATTTTTTATGCCGTAGGATCAGACCTAGGTTTGCCAAATAAATAAAAAACATGATAGATTTCCTTTCATTGCTGCAAACCAGCTCTGCCCTCTCTCTTGTCTCTTGCCATTCAAAAAAGGTGAACTCTAAACAAACAGGGTATATAAATTTGAAATGTTTGTATCCCTTTCTGTTCTCCTTGTAGTTGTTACCTTATGAATACTACTCTAGAAATCAGTTATGATTAAGAGAAAGTAAAATGAATTAGCAACTAAAACTAATGAAGTAAGAATAAAGATTAGGATAAATAAATACCTATTTTCTACTTGCTGAACTGTACATAGTTCTGGAATAAAATTCCAGAATTATTCTCTTCTCGCTGGTGACCAGTGACAGGACCTGAGGCAACAGCATGAAGTTCTGTCAGGGGAGATTTAGGCTGGATATTAAGAAAAGGTTCTTCACCCAGAGGGTGGTTGGGCACTGGAAGAGACTCCCTAGGGAAGTGGTCACAGCACCAGCCTGACAGAGTTCAAGGAGAGTTTGGACAATGCTCTCAGACACGTAGTATGAGTCTTGAGACTGTCTAGTTCAAGATCACAATTGGACTTGATTTTTGCGGGCCACTTTCAACTAGGGTGTTGTGTAATTCTATGAAAAGAAATTCTGTGCTCATGCTTTCTGAGCAAAACCAATATCCAGTCTTGAATTTTAGTAAATTAATTGTAAATTCTTTTGCAGAAATTTTTATCACAAGCTCCAACATACTTATGTTTTTATTTGCAAAACTCACGCACAATATGAATCATTTCATCAGAAATACAGGTTTTGTTTTTGTCTCATAGGAAGCTAGGCAAAATTCCCGTTTACTTACTAACTTTCTGTGCAGTGTTGTATGAGCACCTGTCACCCAAACAATAAGAAAATTAGTTCATAACCTACGGAATGTGTCCTGTATTCTCCTGTGAGTGTGTGTGTGTGTGTGTGTGTGTGTGTGTGTGTGTGTGTGTGTGTGTGTGTGTGTGTGATGGTAACTGCTGGCTAATTAATAAGACTTGGTTATGGTTAATATGGTGAGTCTTGGCTAGAGCAGAGGTACGAGAAGTATCAGTTTATCCACCCAACTTTGAAACAGTTGGCACTGATCTAGTGCATAAGGAGCTAAGCTTGCAAAATTTTTCTTTTTGGAAGCTGTGTAACTAGTAACCCGATCACGGTACGTGTGCTTCTCAACCTGAACCTGAAAATAATGGACCAAATCTTCAATTTATGTAAATTTAAGCAGTATCACTGTTACTACTGAGTTTTAACCAGCTTACAGTAGTAAAGAAATTAGGCTGCTCATTTAAGAAATAAATTTACCTGTTCATAGTATGCATATTTTCTTAGTTTCAAGACAGACAAAATTTTACTTAATTAAAGACATGTCATGGGTAAAATCTTTTGAACAAAACATAGTACCAATTAATGAGTTAGGTAACTTTCTAATTAAATGGAAAAAAGTTATTTTCAAAACAGTCCAGTCTTCAAGGATTGCATAACTCAAGTGATCTTTTGCAGAAATTTGGTTGTGTCAGAAACCTAGTCAAGTTTGATAGCAACGTGGCAGTTCAGAAAAAAAGCTGTTCTCCAAAATGTCTATTTGTGTTATTATGCATGCATGTTCACTGGGCCAAATATTGGACAACCTTCATTTTGTGAACATAACTGTAAAAATATTTAGAAATTTTGTAGGTGCTTTGTCTTGAAAAGCAGTAGTAGTAAAAGAGTCTTTCATGACCATAAAAAGTCTAGCTATATATTCAAAAGGCTGGCTCTATTTAGGAATGCCAGGCAGCAGGTTTTCTTTGGCACCAGTATTTCATCTGTTGTCATCTAAAGCAAAATTTCGTGTACCGTTCACAGCATTTTTAGAATAGAATACCTTCATTCTTACAAAAGCAGTTAAAAATAGAAAGGCAAAAGTCCATAATGCGTTTAATCATCTGCATGAAATATCCAGGGTGGAATTCATTTCACAACTTTGGGTTTTAAGTTCTATGGTGGCCTTTTTAGACATTCATCTGATCTTGGGAGTTAGATAGCTGCTCCTTGAAGTAAATGTCTGGACATTGGAGGTAACTGTATGACTTTTTAATCTGTTCTTCGTTGTTCATTCACACAAAACTATGCATACCTGCTTGACTTTCATTGTCCTTTTATTTCTTTCAGAAAAGAGGTTAATTTAGTCAGTCCTGAAAGGTCACAGTGAATCAGAATGTGGTGAAGAACATGAGTATTTTCAAATAACAATGATGCAGACAATTGGCTCTTGCTCCACAGTGCAAGGTCCAATATTTTTTTTTCTATTTGTAGTGTTTGGCAATTAAAATTACTTCATCATAAGGATCCTGCCTTTTAACAGTGTAATGCTTTAGCCATTGGACTCATTTCATACACCTTTGCTGTGGTGCAGAGGAATCACCTGTAAACAAGATAAGGAAGAAATTGAGGGCATGGTGGAAGCATTCGCTGGGAAACGATCAGAAAGCTTAAGAAATAAGCCCTTACTTCGATCAGAAAGGACTTAAATTCTCAGATCTGAGAGAACAGGGGAGGCTCAAGATATGTATCAGATAAAGAACTCAGTTCCACTTGAAAAAAGAGAATGTGCTGGTGGTTTGAAAAAGAAATTTGACATTCAAGTGTTACAGGAGATTTGAACTTGGAGGTCACCAGTATGGAAAGATTTATACACCTATAAAAAACCTCATTTTGATAGTGACGAAACAAACATCTTTGTAATGGATTGCAGAAAGCAAGGGAGCTAAGTGTGTGTTATGGAGTATGGATTGGTATAGGGTTTTGGTGAGAAATTTTAAGGAATTTGAAAGTTCATTGTTGGATAGTCGTGTCAGTTCTGAAGCTGAATGTAATTGTGACTGTATAGGTGTGCTCTGGCGACCTTAACCATTAGGCAGGCAGCGTAGCCTGATTGTCTGCAAGGTCCATGTAGTTACTTTTTTGCCTGCTTGAGG
This sequence comes from Callaeas wilsoni, assembly GCA_013398955.1. Lineage (NCBI taxonomy): Eukaryota > Metazoa > Chordata > Aves > Passeriformes > Callaeidae > Callaeas > Callaeas wilsoni. Next base: position 30,980 of record VWPU01014926.1, on the reverse strand, counting down.
GATCTGTGGCTAACAGTTAATTGCAGTGCCTTACCTTAATTAAAGCTGACTAGAACATGTGTATATAACTGTAATTACAAGATTTGCTGCACTATGGGTAAACTCAAAGGTGAGGGATGCTTTTGATGCTGTTTAAAGTGTTGGGGTTTTTTCTAGTGTTATAAATATACACATTAGCCTTAATGCTCTCAAATTCAAACCCATTCTTTCATTTTTCATTTTCTTTTTTCTTTTTTTTGCTATGTTAAGTCAGCCTTATAAGTTCTGATGTATTTTTTTTTAACATGACTGGTAATCTGTAACCTTGCTCTGAAAGCATGAATGCTCTGAGAAAAACAGAAGTTCTTAACTATAGAAGGTGAAGTATGTCTTTTTTAAATTAAGCTACCTCAAGATTTTTTTATTTTAAATTTCTTTCTTCTGAATTTATAACACAAAATAATATCCTAAAAACCTGGTCCTGTATATACTGCATTAATTTCCTTATTCTTGGTAGCTACATACCCGGGCATATAGCTCTTTGTGTCTGGGAAGGAACAGTTGGAAACATCCCACTACTCTTGTCCTAGTACCAGGGAACAACTTCAGAGAAGCTACTACATTGAATAAGTAAGAACCTTAAAAATAAACAGAAAACACAGGCTTAGTTCATTATGTGTGTAGCTTCTGATACCAGGTAGAATGTCACAGGTTGGAGTTCCTTTACCAATAGAGGCTCCTGCTTTGGGAAGAGTGAGAATTGTACTTTTAACTGTACCCAGCAGATATATTCCTGTATACCCACGCACAACTAATTAAATAATCACAACAAAAGACTTTTATATGTAGTTTTGTTATGCTACACACTGATACAAAAGTTAAGCATGTTCATATGAACTTACTATACTGCTGTCTGTCGAGGAGGCAGAAAGCACACACAGGTTTAAACCTATTATTCTTAATCAAGAAATGTGTTGCTGAGGTTAGGGCCAAACACATAAAAATTACATCTGGTACTTCAATGGGCTGATTTTCATCTCTGTTAGTAATAACTTTATATTAATTCTTCTCACCTTCCTTTTGTTTTGATACCCTATATTGTGTTACATTATATTGTTATTACTGCAGTGAGAAGTTAAGAGTAATGAAACCAAAAACTTCAAAGTTTTTTTTTCTGGAGTTTTTTGAAAGCTGTCTACTTTTAAAAGAGGATTCATTTTACAAAAGCAAGCATCAAAGTCTAATTTCTCAATATTTATTGCTAACTCTAATTAGAATTTTTTCCAGTTGTGTGTGCCAGCTTATGACACAGTAAGATGCCAAATTATTGAACAACCAGAAGCTGCTTTTCTAAAGGCATTCAGCGAAGGAACAATACATGTAGTAATTGATTCTTGTGATTTATGAACAATGCAGTAATTCATTGAAGAGGTTTTACTATTATTTTATGAGAGGCATTGCATGTTAAAGAATATAAAGATTAAATTACAACTTTCCAGACAGCTCTTGGGAGCAAGCAACCTTTATACACATTAAAATCAAAGCTTTCAAACATTCTTAATTTTTACTAAAGATGTGTGACTGGCTGGTATTGTAGTGATGTGTAAAGATGTTATTTTTATTTAAATTTTTACTTCAGTAGACCTGAGATCCATCTTGGTTTAGGTTATTCCTCTGCCCTGTTTGACTGTTAATTTCTACTTCTCTTTTGCTTTTTATCTTTTTTTTTTTTTCATGAAATGAGCTTTTTTTTCATCTTGTTCCTTATTCCTGTCTTTCCACAGCCCAATTCATTTTATATTTGGATATTTGAGGCCAGCTATTTTGTTTTCTGTTTGGTGACCTGCCATATCCATTGCATCCCCAGCTTCAGTAATCTAACCTCACGTGAATTTTTGTCAGTAGTTTCAGTTTCGTTGTAAGAAATTCATTTCTGGTTGTCTTTTTCTATTCAGAAGGAAAAAATCAGAGAAAAATTAAGAATTTTTGCAAAAAGGCAGATTTTATTCTACCTTTTTTATTATTTCTATAAGCAGATAGTAGCTTTGATGATAGAGTGCAGTGATTGATCACTTGGTATTTTTTATGTTTTGAATAGGCCATTGAGATTCAGTCATACAGAAATTTGAATCCATTGACAACAAACCAAGGTTCTCAATTCTCTTCATGAACAATCAACCATTTTCAAATATACTTTCAAGAGGTTGCTGAACCTTGATGTGGAAAATACTATTTCCGCGCATCTCTAATTTCTGAATATGTATATTAGATCTAAACATATCTATAAATATTTACTGTTACCTGGATGAATATATTAAGTGACTGTTATAATTAACGTTGTTTCTTAATTAAAGCTTTCAATTCTGTTATTTAAATGGACACACATAATACTAATCGTATACCACTGAATTTGAATTATGATGCAGGATGATACATTTTGAGGAAATAATTTTTTATCATTTATAGAAGATAACCACTTTGAGTACATACCTCTTAGTGTCAAAATAAGCAGTTCTTACTCTGTACACTTGTGCAGTGTGAGCTCATTTCCTTAGAGAAAAGAGTGTTAATTAAACCAACAGTTTGCATTACTGATATGCAGAGGACTGCAGTTTTCAAAGACTAACAAGTTTTTCAGATAGCTACTGATTTCCACTGACACTTCAAATTTAGATTTGAGTGTGGTTTGTTTGTTCATTTTTGTGTTCTTTGCCCTGATAGAAGTGTCACCCGTGTAGTAAGTAGATAGGACTTACACTGGAACATTTCATTCCATGCATGAGCACAAATCCCTGCACAAATTTTGCAAATACCGTGGTGGTAACAACTGTAATACTCCTCCCTATGTTTTTTGACATAATCTAAGTAGCATAATCCTGGAAGTAAGTAAATTGAGACATGGAGGTTAAGTAATTTGCCTGAAGCTAAACAGCAAGCAATTAACAGAGATGGGATTAGAATTACAATGTTTTGGCTGTCAGCCCTCTCTTCTGTCCAGGAGCCAGCTGCCACTTTCAGTGCTTTTGGCTTCCAGTTCTATCTCTTGAGACTAAACTTCAGTGAATTTGTTTTCTTCATACTATTTAGATATGAACTTAAAAGGAAAACATGACTAGGACTAATACTATTTTTTTTATTTTTATAGTAGTTTTAAAAAACATATCTGCCTTTGCAAGAAAAATAAAGAATGAAGTCCTTGTTGGTAGTTACATTTTAGTAATTTCTACTTTTCTTTTAAAGATGGGCATGAATCATGCTTTCCGATTATTATACAGATTTCAGAGTGAAAATCTGTATGGCAGGGCAAATATAATTTTTTTCTTTATTTATTTTAAGAAAAAGGGCTTTATTGTGTCCTACAAAGTCTTACATCCTTCTTTCAATAGCATGCCCTGGACTGAATATCAGTTTGTATACACAGTTATATGTAGTCTTATGATTTCTTGGTATCTTTTTTAAAAAGAAGAATACATTTATGTTAAAGACAGAAGAATGGATGTTACAGTTAGTGAGAGAGAGATAAGATAGGTGTAAACTAGGCACAGCACTGCTGGTCAGGATTATCTAGTTAGATGTATCTTTAACCACCGAAAATTATATTAAAAACCACTGAAGTAACATAAGTAACTGTGCAAGATTCTTGTGAAGCAAGTGCAATGCTACATTGTTATACAAGATATCAAATAATTGTATTTTGATGTGTATACACAATATTGTATGTTGTATATGTGATTTTAGGTAATAGGTGGCAGCATAGATGTCATTGTATGAAGTGCTATTATATATCAGAATTAAAACAGAAATGAATTTCTAGTGATTTGAGGTTTACCTTTATGTGGTGATGTGGTCTTTTGGTTATGTTTCTGCTTTTTAATCAAATCTGATCTGGGAACACCTCTGTTGTCCATATCTTTGTATGAGGTTTTAGTTCTCATATTCTTACATACTTTATATATCATATGCTTCAGATTTATGATGGCATAACTTTACTAGAGACAATCTAAAACAATTTAGCTCCTGTAGAAGTTCGTGGAGCAGATGAACCTTGAGCACCTGACCACTAGTATTCCTTGCATTTTTGCAGTGCGTTGTCCTTAATGACAGAAATGTGGCTGGTATTTACAACAGGAGCTATACACAGTAGGACACTGAAAACACAAAGTATCAAAAATACTGCCAGTGTAAATACATTCTAATCAGTGCTTTTATGTCTGCATAGCCGTATCTCAGAGCAGGCTGCTTGTACTGTGCTAACCATACTGATGTATCATAAGTGACTTGTAGGCAAGGAACTGGGACAATCCACTGGGGCCTTTAGTCACTGAATCTTTTTTAATATCTATAAACAGTTTTCTGACCTAGTTTATGAATGTCTGCTTATGCATCAGCAGTGCATCATCCTACGGGCCACGCTAACCTGTCTTACAGTACAACTGAAGCTGAAGGTGCATAGCTCACAGGGCTTGCTGGTAAGAGAAGTATATGTTCTGTCTACTTGTCTGGACATCTGATTTAGGTTTCATATAATTGATTCTTGTAGGTTAAGGGTAAGTGTTGGTTTATAACTAATAGAGGGAGGTGTTGATCAAGTTTTGGGATGAAGCAGGCCTAACTCAGTAAGAAGACATTTATGAGTCTCTACTAACTAGGTTTTTAAATTATTATTATTTTTTATCAGCCTTAATGATACTGTCTTTTTTTTACCCGTTTAGCTCAATAAATTATACTTATGTCAAGTCATGTCATCTCCTAATGCTGTTCTGCAAGTAGAAAGTCATCTTGAACCCCTTAATGCCCCAAATTGCATATGTTCATATGGGCTGTGAGATTTGATTAGACACAAGCATACTTCTGCTTGAATAGAAATTATGAGAATTTGCTTATGCGGATGCCTTGTCAAGCATTAATACTGAATCATATTAGTATGTAGAGTCAGTATTATTACTAGATAGTTGATTTTGCTTTCACAGTCACTAATCAGAAGTTTGCCCTGTGTATAAATGGCATGGTATGCATTTTAGTTTTTTTAGATAAATAAAATATGAGTGGAAGTTTTACTTAGTTGTTACAGTGCCCCAATTTTATGCTTCCTCATTCTGGTACCTGTATTTTGAGGGTTTTGGTAAGACTGAAACATTTCTAAAGGTCATCTCTCTAGTCATAACCCAGATATTCCAAGTCTCTAGTTGAAACTTGTAGTGTCTCATTTATTCCTACCTTTGTCTTGGAGCAAAACTCTTCTGGAAAGAGATCGGCTTGCCTAGCATTTTAAAATTCACCGCTTTTACTTTGCACATTGAGTGTCAACTCTCACTTACCAAATAATTCATATGCAGTCTGCAGACATTAAAATTTGAAAAAGGAGCAGTAGAGAGCTTTGAAGCGGAATTTCCTTTCATTAAATTAGTGAATATGACAAGGTTATGTAATATTCCTGGGGGATAAAGTGGTGCACGTCACTAACCTTTTAGATTCAAGAGGCTTCATGCTTTTTATTTGCTGCTGAAGGAAGGCTTAGTACTGGATTTACTAGCAAGGTCCTCTTTCTAACTCAGGTAAATTAAGTCCCACGTAGCTTTTACATGTACTTTTGTGATATATGTATATACACAAGCTTATACCTATTTTATTTTGTATTGTGCATTTCAACATGTGCTGGTTTATGACTTAAAGGCATATATGCAGTTGGGTTAATATCTTGAATAGTGGGTTAATGGTGCTAGAATTCTTACAGGCATGGGGAAAAAAAATTCTTGCCTTCCTATGCATTTACTGGTTAGTGAGTATTACTTAGTCATATGCTATACCTTTCAGTACTCAAGTTAGTCAAATACTAGAACCAAACATCCTGATTCTCTTTTCCTGAACTCTAGTGTAAACCAGAATTTTTGTGTAGAAACAACTGAAGAGACTGTGGAATAAGTAAGGGGGAAATTGTTTTGTTTTCTGGTATTTAAATGAAGGCTAAATTTTGTATTTAAGCAAATGTGTATGTAGCACTGATAGCTAAGGTTGTGCACCCAACTTGAAGAATGAGGGCAAGAGAGCACGGGTGTGGGAGTAGGCCTGGCTTTGGGTGGTTGCTCTTTTAGTCTGATCATCTATGAGACTGACTATCATAGCTCATAAACCCTATCTTCCTGTTAGGCTTAGCACAACATTGCTCTGATAAGGCAGTAGTTAATGGTTGGTCCAAGTTTTACACCTGATGTCCTAATAATTTGTCATGAAGCTAGTTTAAATTGTTAGTAGGTTGCCTGCAACAGTTTTAATCGAAAAAGCACATCAAGAAATACTTTTTCAGCTTCTTTCTACCTCAAATATAAATATATTGGTCTATAGTATTAGTAAAAGGCTTTTTTCACTGGTTTTTCACATAGGTTCTTCATATTTGTGAAAGCTTTTTTCTTTCTCTCAGTTTTTATAAGCTAAAAATGAACATGTGTGTGTGTGAATGATATTAGTTGGCAAATAAACGTCTGCTGCTGTCTGTGTTGGTTCGTATACCTTCCATTTCCCTAGGGCTCAGATAATACCTGTCTCTAAAAAAGCATACATAATCCATGACGAAATGAGCTGGTAACAAGGTTTGCAGAGCTTAGAGGTACATAATAAATATGTGCTATTTTAACATTAGACCTTTTTGAAAATGTAACCTACCTATTCTATCAGTGAGGCCTTACTTTTAAGTCTGTAATTTGATTTTATGTTTCAGGGAAGAATGAACCTAATGGTCAGCCTACTAAACTGACACTGTGCATTGCAGGAAATTTGAAAATGTCAAAGATAGGGTTGATTATTCATATTATCCTTGAGAGATCAGCAAGTGATATTTTTACTTTTTTGACCTGCTTACTAAATCTGTAGGGTGGATGTGCTCTGGCAGATTGAGGGTTGGGAACTGGAGATGACTGCTAAATTGGAAAAATAGCCCCAAAGAACCAACTAGAAACCTCTCTCAAAAACCAGTCCTTTGTTCTGAGTACTTTCGCTTTTAGAACAATGCATGTGCCAGAAAGGGGGTGGGGAGATGAGTGTTTCAATTATATTGCCAGGATTTTATGAGTGTTGTAGGGGCTGAGTTTTTAAGAGGATGCTGTGATGCCTTTAAAGTGAAATAGTTTGATTTCCTTTACCCAGACTTTTGGGAAATGCATGTTCGTACCTTGAAATAGTTTCTGTGAACCAAATGGATCGAGATTTTCAGCTGGACTTCATTGGCATGGCTGAAATGCATTAAATAGTTTGAAGATACAAAACTGATAATTTTCATTCACAGGATGATAAAACTATTCAGCCGCTCAGAGCATGATGACATTTGAAGATTATGTTGTTGCTATTCTTCTTGCTGAAGGATGCTAGGTGCAGTTTTAAGGGGTTCACAGTTAGAAACAGAAAATTTTCACAGCTTGTGACTGACAGACAAGAGTTTTTAGGAACATACTAGTTAACTTAGGAATTTCTTTATGCAGATTTCATGAATACAAATTATTTCTTGTCCTTACAGAAATAAAAACTAATTAACTTTTCTCACATAGCCAGTGTGCAGGTAAGTACAGGTTAGAATTAAGGTGAAACAATTACTTGCAACAATGATTGATCTAACTAATTTCACTAATTATTACTAATGAGTAAATTAGCAGCTAATGCTGTAAATAAGGGTGTTTTGAAATTTCTATTAAGTAATTTTCTATTAAGTACTATGTATATATATAATAGTTTTTTAATATATTAACTGCTAGAAGAACTGTGAAAATAATAAAAAATCATGTAATTTGTAATGCATCCATACAGTATCAGACTGTGATTATATGCAACATTTGCCTATTTGTTCATTTTTACCTGGACAGGAGTTTTCACCACCTTCACCATCATTAAATATGAACCAATCTATGGCCTTTTTATTTAGAATATATAGCAGTTTCTCATGAGTCTGTGGAATACAGTGAATGTTGCAAAATGGGAAATGGGGTAAATAAAGGTGGTTTGGTTTGGTTTGGTTTGGTTTGGTTTGGTTTGGTTTGTGGGGTTATTTTTTTTGTTGTTGTTGGGGTTTTTTTGTGGTTGTTTTTATATTCTGTTTATTTGGTTTTTTACCAGAAATTTCTGAGTGCAATTTGACATGGGAGGAATCACCAGAAATTTTTTACTGGGACCAAGTCCAATTGCATACCCCCTGAAACTTTATGCTACTAGACCAGTAATATGTAAGGGCTCTATGCTAAGTGAAAATGGTTCTTGTGATTGTATGTTTGCAGTTTTCCAAAGTTCATGGGCACCTGCCAGACCACATTGTTTACTCTGCTCTCTGCCTACATTTCTAAGTCTGAGCTGAAAATGTTTCATGGGAACAGTTGTGATTATCATCCTCCAAGTTTATTGCTACAAAATGAGTCTTTATTACTGAAAAAGTTACTGTAATTTTTAAGGAGTGTCCTCAAATATGTGTAAATTTATAAGCAAATGAGGCATTTGAAGGAAGCGTCTTTGCATTTTTTATTTTTTCTGATGTCTTTATTCACCCTCGCTATATATGCTTACAAAGGATACAGTATGATTTCTTGCAATTTTTATTCTGAGCTAGTAAACTTTTTCATATTTCAGGCATATGATGAAGTTTAATCTTAAATTTAGTTATTTTATACTAGGAACTTTCATACATCCCAAACAGAGAATCTAGAAACAAATGTATTATATCCTCTATATTGTATTGTAATGTATTATATCCTCTATATACCTTGTCCATAGTAAGTCCACATGCTGAGCTGGCTATAGTTGGACTGCAGACATCCCCTTAGCTATCACTTTAAAGAAGGTGAAGTCTTATCCTCGTATTCACCTTTTCATTACAGGAGTATGTCCATAAAAAATGTCTCTACACAAGAATAGTTTGCAGTAGCTGTGGAAAGAAGGGGGCTGAAGCAGTAATTTCAAAAGTATTTTGTCAGACATTTTATTTGAGTGCAGAGGAAAAGTATTACATATCCTTAAAGCACAGCACCAAGAACAGAACAGCAACATTAAAACGGACAGTTCTATAACGTGATTAAATGTGAATTAATTAATTCCATTCAGTATTTCAGAATTCTACTTAAACTTTAGAAAGACAGTGTGGAGGCGCAGAAGGGAAGAAAGAAATGTCTTATGCTCGTGCCAAGATATTCGTATGTTCCAATCAAAATGAGTTATTTTAGTGTCACGTTACAAATATATTTTATGGAGCCATAATGTGCAAAAAACCTCCACTTCTATCTGGATAGTGGTAAACCTCCTCTATTTCAGAAGTTCCCGTGCCCCCCGAGGGGACAGCTTGACTGTTTATTGAAGCAGCAGCCTAATTTCTGTGGGTTTAAACTCTTTAAAACAACAAATGCAAGCTTGGTGTATTTAAGGTGAGCTAGCAATAAATTCAATTTTCCTTCATATATTAAGAATGCAATTTGCAGTAGTTTAATAGTTGTCACTTCAGCTTCTCAAGACTTCCAGCAAGAAGTGCATACCGAGCAGATGGTGGGAGCCCTCAGGTCTTGAATGACAAAGCTTGTGGTACTCTTCAGAAGTCCAACTTATGGATATTTTCCACTCTTAACTTTTTTTTTTTTTGCTTGACAAGGTATCAAAATTCAGTATTAGTATGAATATCTGAGTTGCCACTGGTATATAAACAAACAAAACTTGAGTGTTCTTGCATTTAAAAGATAATACTACATAAATTTTGATAACACCCTCAAGAGAATTCAAATACAGAAATATGAGATGCTGATTTTAAGTAAATTTCACTTATTTTCATTACACTTCTGTTATTTTAACTGCATTTACTGAAATGTTACCAAGGAGAGTTCCAAAAGTGCTGAAAGACTATGGTACCATAGCTGGTAACATATTACATCTTATTTTTTTGGCAGGTTTAATTGCAGTGGAAGGTTCCCATATAGATTGTTGCTGTGCTTAATGAACTGTGCTGCGGAGAGTTTTTCTTGAACTATGCACTGCTGTTGTTAAGGGAGATCGAAAATAGTTGTCAGTTCTCAATCAAAATTGCCCTCATGTTAATAAGCACAACTGTGTGTGCAGTTTAATGGTGTTTGCTATCAGAGTGCCTAGCAGCTTAGGTCACAATCAATGTCAAGAAACTGACAACATTAATTGTGGAGATAATTTGTGTCAAACCTTAATTAACAACCTTTATAAAGATAAAAGCAACAAATACTGCTTTTAATTTTTGCATATGCTGAGTTATGATTTCACATACCTTTACACTGATGGAGGTTGCTTTATATGTAACAAGATGAATGTTTTGATTGAGTAATAAAAAGAGGGATTGTGTAATACTTACCTGTCTCCATGGCAGATAATTTTATAAATTTATTTATGTTCTAATAATAATTTATATTCTCTGATATCATATGATGCCTTAAAAGTAACAGGCTTACTTCCAATATTAGGTATTGGAGGAGAGTTGTGGCAATGTTTTTTATAGGAATTACTTACGTAAAAAGACACTTTGACCAGATACATACCTTATTTTTTTTCAGCTAGGTTATTGTCTAAGTGAAAGAAAAAGATCACCTCAGTTCCCTTCTATACTGGATTGTGAAGCTTGTTTGTTGATGTAGATAATATTAGTCACATCATACAAGAAAGTGGTTTTTATATACAACCTTAAAACTTTGTTCTCCTTGAAAAATGTCCACAAGTTGAAAATTGCATCATTATGTACAACTGCCCTTGTTTTCTGTCTCTAACGCCGTGTCTCTAATGCTATGTGGTAAGCAAACAACAGTTTTACTTCTGTATGAGTTATTTAGTGTCATGTTACATGTTTGGTCCAGCAAAAATTCACATAGGACTACAAAAATACTGTTGTTCAGGTAGCTGGAGCCATGTTAAGTATTCAGCCCTATTTCTGCGACTCCACGATGTAGATAATAATGCTCTGCAGAAGTTAGTATGCAGTTTTTGTAAGGAGTCATGGCAGCTATAGTTCTATAGTCCTTTACCAGATTTTGTACATGAAGAAATAGCTAAAAAACTAGTTGTACCATAACAGCAGTTGAGTTTGGTGAAAGATTTTTAATTTAATTTATTGCTATGTGTGCTATTTACTGCCTATGAGCTACTACACATAGCTACTGTGCACTGTTGGACTTCCTCATGAAGTGTTTCTCTTTCAGTGGCTTGAGTTCTAACAGTGAATTCGCAAAATGTCAAAAAAAAAAAACTAAAAGAGAATGGCAGCGTGTCATTGTTCACTTGGTGGCCCACAATCACAACTTGTGCCACAGAATGTCAGTATATCAGATCCAGTCAAGTCGCTTTGCATATCATAGTGCTGAGTTAAAACATACACAGAAAGGGTTCAAAGAGAGCAGTTTTGTTGAAATCCAGATGCTCTTCATCAGAATGCATTTTTGTCTTTTTTGTGATCCAGACATTAAGCCTGTGGCTTGGGAAAGGATTTCTAGTTTTTTCTGTCTAAATGTGTTTTATTTGCTATGGTTTTGGCAATTTTTGACATCAGAGAAGTTCTTTCACAATTTCCCCATGGCATTAGTGGTACACTGTTTTGCTGAGATGTGCTTTTGCATTTGGATTTAGGTACATTTTCACCAGGAAAATTAGCAGAGTGGATACTTCTTTGACCCTTGACCATTCTGAAATGGTAAAAACTAACACATTCTCATGACATTTCTATTAATGAAAGAGCATGCAGATTTTCAGGAATATTATATTTTTTAAATGCCTTTTTTTACATTAGGAGTAGGGTAAAAAGTTGGCCTAATTTCATTTTATGAAGTAGCATCTTAACATTTTAAACTGTTTCAGGATTTCTTCCAGTGTTGGCATACATGCATGACTGTAGTCTGCTGGGTTTCTTTCATTCAAATAAACATGCTGAGAGGAAATGGTGCCTGTGGAAAGACCAGTTTTGCAGTATAAGGGGTTAGACATCAGAACTAAAGAGCAGCAACATAGAAATAAAAACTAGCACAGTGCAGGGAAGAGGTAGGAAACATAAAGGAGCTGACTGCTGGTATTTGAAGATGAGAACAAAAATGAATTGCAGTAGATGCTATAAAGCAACTACTACAGAGAATGGCTTCATGACAAAGAACTGGGTTTTTTACTGCTTGTTGTCCATAAGTTCTCGCATCATATCATTTAAATCATTATCTGAAGATGTATTGTATCTTTAGAAGTTTTTTGGCTAAGAAAGAGAATTGTGTAAATATTTACAGGAATTTTTCAACATTTTTGTTCTCTCTTTAGATGTAATCTTACAGATTTCGATATTTTATATTTAGAAGTCATGTCTTATATTGCTCTTAATTTGAAAATCTTGTCTCACCACAAGTCAAATAATAATTTCAATTTGTTGTAACAGAAATAAAGGGAAAAATAATAATTAATTTAAATGCCATTTCTTACTTTCAAAACTGTTTCTCCATTTCTCTTTGTCTCCTGTTGTTGCAGCAGTTGTATCTTTTTTTAGTTCTCCATTCTGACATAGCAGAATTTGAGAGTGAACAGGAGCTATACACAAAACTGTACCCAAGCATTAATCTCGCTTCTGTTACAGTCCTTTCTGCCTGGACTCTTGATACATAGTAATTTACCTCCACCATGCAAAATTACAAATGCCTTCTCCTAAATGTCACTGATTTTAATGTCTCAAAAGGTGAGAATCCTGTTTTCATGACACCCTGTGATCATAGCATCAAGTAGTGAATCACGGTATTATTCCAGCTGATTGATGAGCTCATTTTGCAACAGAAGTCAAATTGGATTTTTTATTTATAATGGTGGTAAAATATAATGTGTGATCTTGCTATTCCGATGCTATCAGATTTTGGTTTTAATATAAATTTCACTAGTAAAATCTGTAAGTACTTTCCTGACCTTTTAGGGTTTTTAAATAATGCTTCCTCTTGCAGTTGAATGATCTCACTGCAGAAACAAAGCATTTACTTCTTTTTAAATTTTGAAATCATGGTGTGACTTTTTTTAAATTTATGTTTGCTGCTTGGATTAATTTGGTTAATTTTTTGTTTGTTTCAGCACCACCAAAGTTTACAAGAACTCCCGTTGACCAGACAGGGGTTTCTGGAGGAGTTGCCTCATTCATCTGTCAAGCCACAGGAGATCCAAGACCTAAAATTGTCTGGAACAAAAAAGGAAAGAAAGTCAGCAATCAGAGATTTGAGGTATTAGGTCCATTGTTCTGTTCCTCTGAAAAACATTTTATTCCACTTTGTTTTTAATCCCACTATATGTGCTTTATTAACAAAAATTTAGCAAAATTTAGCAAAAAAGAATTGACTATCAGGGATAATATGCTGGGAACAGTCTCGTGAAGCTTTTAATTTTCAAAACTGGTTATACATAGAACCATTAAAGAGAAAACTGCTACTGCTGTTTCCTAAGCTGGCATGGTTGAACTGAGGAGCGCCGTGGTGCCTCTGTTGGGTTTGCTGTCTCATGAAGGAGCTGGTGGAAACATTAGTTGGGCACTGATTGCTGTCTCCGAGGAGCAAACCACCTCCTTTTGTGACTAGGTGCATCGAGCAGGCCTAGTCTTTGGCTGCTTCTGCTGCCAGAATCCCTTACCCCTGCTGAGGAAAGAGATCACAGGGGCACTGTAGTTCCTGCTGCTGAAGACAAAAAGTAAAACTTGTTTGCTTTTGATTCTTTCCTTGACAATAAATTAGGAAAAGGCTTAATGAAGTTTCTCTCCATCACCTTCAGTTAAAGGAAACAGTGAAAATAATCTGCTCAAAGGATTCTGGTTGTTTGGGGGAAATAAGAAAAGAAGTATTATTCCCTCTTGTAGTGGCAAGAATAATTAAGGTCAAATAGATTGACCTTTAACATGAAGAAAAAACTCAGAAAATGAAGGAAAGCTTTTAGAAGAGCTATCAAAACTGGCATTAAGAGTGTATAAATGTCTTTTAAATGTTTTCACTGTTAAATAAAAAACTTCTGTTTGCTCAAAAACAACTGTTCGAAGATTAATGATTTGTATATAAAACAGTTGTGACATGCATTTTATAAGCAAATGATCTAATACATAGCTGTTAACAACCGACTGAATACTAAAGTCCTCTATATTAATTTGTAGTAGTATTGTGAAGATTTATTGTCCTGGCCTTCAGGTTAGTTTTTTTTAGAAGAACTGCATTTCCTCTATAAACTGAATTTATTTTATTAATTTTTGGTTCAAAAAAATATCTAAAGGCATTGGAATTTGTTCATTAACCATTATAATTTTTGACTTGTATATTTACTACAACATGAAAAACAAAATCATGAATTTTAATGTTACCATTTGTGCCAAAAACTGTTTGCACTTTGCAGAGCATATGCAGAGCTGTAATTGGCTAGAGGGATTAACATAGAAGTTTTATCATAAATTCTACACAATTTATCCTCTTCTGTTCACAGAACTTTCACTCAAAGTGAATTCTAAGCAGAGAAAGATTGTGCATGTATATGTTTACTATGTGTTATTCTGCAATATGTCATGGTTTATTTCCTTAATAGATTGCTTTCTAGGTACCTGTGTACTGGTTTTAGGGAGAATAAGCAAAAATAAAGTAGTTTTATTTCCATAAAAAGGATTTGAATGCAACTATAAAAAAAAACCTTAATTTTTTTTAAAAACTGCCTTTAGTGAACTGTTGAACAAACAGTATAGCCTAGCAAGAAGGAACGTGATTCAAAGAAATAGATGACATGTGCCAAGTGTTTTATAATTTTTATCATGTCCACTGAGCAAGAGCAGTTACAAAGTGTGCAGAGCAAATCATTATTTTAAGTAGCTTTTCTTCCTGTTCAAAGTAAAGCCATTAATTCTTGCCATAGAATCTCTAAATATGAAAAGAACAACAGTAGAAATGAGATTCAGAAAAGACATACAAAACATTTGGGCAGCAAGAAATGTCTGAGGTTGTCAGCTGAACCAGTGAGAGAATAATTACTTTGGCTTCTTTTCCTTCACATTAATATTTTGTATATTTCTCTAAGTTACTTAATGATACAAGACATCAATATGTTTTACCTGGACACCTATCTTCGTATAGTAAATACAGCTGGAAAGGGCTCTAGTGGTCCATCTTATCCACATGCTTTCCCAGGGATGCTGGGGGTTACTTTCTTACAATTCAACAAACTTGGACAGTCTCCTACATGGTTTCATGAAACCATGATTATCTGTCCTCCACGTGAAACCAAAACTCTTTTGCTGGAACTTGTTGTATGTAGCAATTGGGGAACAAATAGTTTATTTCCACTCTCTTGACTGTTTATCTATTGGAAGAGTATTGTCATTGAAAGTTCTTGCTTACCAGCTAATTCTCCCAGCTTAGTG
Organism: Callaeas wilsoni; assembly: GCA_013398955.1. Classification (NCBI taxonomy): domain Eukaryota; kingdom Metazoa; phylum Chordata; class Aves; order Passeriformes; family Callaeidae; genus Callaeas; species Callaeas wilsoni. Next base: position 15,634 of record VWPU01014926.1, on the reverse strand, counting down.
AGAATAGTAGTGAAAGCTAGGCATTGCTTCTGAAATTAAAATATACAGTAAGACCTTGTGGATCTTCTCTATCAATCTTTCCGCTTTATTTATATTGCAGAAATAGACTGTGAATGAGGATCCTTTTTTTCTCCTCTTCCTTCAAATTAATTTGAATAATTGGAATTACAAAAATCTGCTTTAAGTTGCTGAGAAGTACTTCTCAAAGGAACTTTAAAAGGAACAGAAAAGGGAAAAATAAAAGTTAAAAATTACATCATTCTACCCTGTATGCAAGACGGCTTTTATTAAAAAATCTCTGTCATAAAAAAAATAAAATCTCATTCACTAGATGGGGAAGAGTTAGGAATTAACTAGCTGTGATATGCAGGAAAGGGGAGAACTCATCACATGAAAAATAAATCCCCCTTACGATACATATTTTTGAGACATCAGACTTGAAACTTTATCTCTGCAGTATTTGCCCAATCCAATCTGCTGCAATTGTTTTATTGTCTGTCCAGATACATTTATTCAGCATTCAGATTTAAACAATAGCAATTATTCTTTTCCAAGTATGTCTGTGAGTATTCAGATCCTGTGCTTGCATTTTTTATCTATAACTTGTTAGTCTCACTGCTTAAAGACTGTGAAATGTTTCTCTCCCTCATAAATATCAAGGTATCAAGAACTCTAGTTATTCCTTTAATTGTACTAACATCAGGTGGATATTTTGGTTGTCTAGATTTGTTTAAGGCAGAGCCTTTACTGAAAGAACAAGAAAAAGTGATACATCCTGTGGGCTATCAAACAAATCCAGTATCAAAAAAACCCAGAGTTTTTCACTTATTTTCACCTCTCCCAGTGATAAGCAGAAATTGAGCAATACCTACAATGAAAATAGCAAGATACAGGGCATATATGCTATTATTTCTAACCCGGACTCTTATTGTCAACATGAACAGAGATCTCGTAGGTTGCTTGTGTGTAAATGAGACAAAAAGACACAAACAGATGTGCAGAGAGGCATATATGTAAATTGCTTTGTGCATGTATATATAGATTATGGACAGATAATAATTATTTTGTAGAGAAAAACAAAAAGTTGTGACTGTCCTTTGTTTGTAAGTGCCATTTACCTTATGGTAGTACTGATATCGCTCAGTGATTTTTAAAATTTCTTTTAGAAAAAGTAGATTAAATAGATGATTGCTATTACTTAATTATTAAGAAAGTTTTTCCAGTCACTGTGGAGTGTTGCAGTAATCACCAATATTTAATGTGATTCAGACTGCAGATCAAGAAGGAAATAAGATCTGTTCAGTGAATTTTCTCATAAAGAAGTTATTACTTCTTGTGTGAAAAGTGCAATTTTAAAACTAAATCTTAAAAGTTTAGCCCTATTTAGTTTCCTAAATGATTACTTTGTTGGATAAATTTACTTATATTTTGTGAATAAAATACAAAGCTAAACTGAGTCATCGTGTTTGGTTCAGAAATTGCAGACAGTTTTTAACTTTGGACCCAAATGAGTAAGCTGCACTCTGAGTAGAGAGGGAATATAGCTGGCAGCAATTAAAATGAATGTAACTTTCATTTGAAGGTAGAGTACGTTAGCTAAGAGAATAGAGAGGTATTGGTGGTGAACTTCAGAATATGAGAGCATTGTCACAGACTTCTTTCTTACAGCCCTTGTTTGCTGGGTTGGTTTTTTTTTTGTTTGTTCATTTGTTTTTTGTCCTGTATTTCTTGAAGTTATATTAAAGTGGCCACTGAGTACTCACTGAAAGTTATGTATGCTCCAAAGTATTGCCACTTAAACATTTTCCCATATGATTGGAATTTTTCCTGGTACATGAATTGGAGAAACGAACCTGTCTTTGGTGACTTGAATACCAGCAGGCCACTGTTCATGAACAGATTAGCTGAGGGATAGGTATTTGTAACAACATCTGTGACAGCTTTTGTTTCCTTTTACAGGTAATAGAGTTTGATGATGGATCTGGATCAGTTCTCAGAATACAACCACTGCGCACACCACGAGATGAAGCTATTTATGAATGCGTGGCTTCCAACAGTGTTGGCGAAATAAGCGTGTCCACGAGGCTCACTGTTTTACGCGGTGAGTTCTTTCTAAACATAACTAATTTACTTCATAGAGCTCAAAGTACTACGTTGTTGTGAAACAGAGGGTTCTCTCTGGCAAAGTTAAATACAGTTCTTTACAAATGGACCTTACTATAGTCCCGATGATGTTCATTATAAACTTTTTAATGTGATACTTGACTACTGTATTTGTGACTGTTGACCATAAAATGGTAAGATGAGTATGTAGGGTATGGCAGATAAGAGTGAAGAAAAGAAGTAAGAAGTAAGTCAAACAGGCGTGCCAGACACAACAGGTTATTATATCAACTACTCTTCAAGACAACTGCTTTATGAATGCATTTGATTCATATTTTAGTGCTGCCCTGGGTAGCTTAGCTTTGTTCAATCAACATTACACAGAAATTTGTTCAATTAACAGTGACCTTGAAAAGTTGCTTAAACAGTTTTTAGATGAGGTTAAGCTGCTGCAAAATTTCCCCCACAAGAGACAATAATAAAAAAGGTGAAGGCTTCTTCCACTTCAAATATATGTCACCTGAACTGTATTACTTCAATAAGAAGTTTTTGAAAACAGTAAAGGAAAAATTCAATTTTTTGAACTCGGTCAGGGGTGAGGATATTAATGTACTGCCAAGCCTACTGTCTAGATAATACTCAGGGGAGAAAATACCACTAGTCAAACGACCCGAGCATTTTATTTTGTCACCTGGAAATGAATAGAGACTGGATTTGGAGACACTTCATGAAATATCACACTCTTCAGATTGCAGAGCTGGTTTTATGACTGAAGATTACTGTCTTGTATTTTGATATTACATGGCATTACAAGGTTTGCAGAATTACTCGGTGCCTTTTTATAGGAATTGAAGATGATTAAACAGCTTTACAGAATTTGGAGGAAAATTTGTGGAATGTGTAATTGCAATATGGTTTTTTTTTTTGATCCTCTATCCCAAGCAATACAGGGTGACAAGATTTCTCCTGTTATTCTCTGAAGTTGTATTTTTACTAGAAAAAATATTTCTATAATTTTATTAGCTATTTTAATCCTTACAGACAGTCCTGACATTAATGTTGGAGACAACTAGCAACACTGTGTGCATATATATCAAATAATAACCCTAAGGACATATATATATTTTTTTCTTAGAGGAAGTCTGATGTAAGCAAACCTTTTCAGTATTTAAAATTCTTACCTTTAATGCCATGATTGTTCCTTATATTATCTTTTAAAAATTCTTCTCAGTCTAGCCTGTGAAAATGGGAAGATTGATAGATTGATGTTTTAACAGCACATGGACCTGTTCTTAACTCCCTACGATAAGGTTTTGCCTTTATTAACTGATAGGAGCACTTTTTCTGTGCAGCTTCCACATTGTTGAAAATGAACATTAAGTGACATTTTTATATTCCATTAAAAGTTTTGCTAATTAAAGAGAGATGGGGAAGAGGAGCAGGGAAAAGCAAAAAACAGTGTGAAAAATCAGGTGGAAATACTATTCTTTGTCTTCATTTTTTCTGGAAATGTATTTAGAAGACTACTGGTCATGAAACGTGCATGCGTGTGTTTTGGAAGAGAGTACACGAAACTGAAGTTCTCATTTTGGGTTTTGTAGAGAAGCAACAGCCCTCAGAACTCTCTACCACGAATCACAGCTGTTGAAAAAGATAGAGGGGGTGTCTTGAGTGTCAAACTGACGGACTGTACAATGTGGTCTGTTTCTTTACTGGTCCCATTGATTATTTAATCAATTTCTTGAAAGACAGATGTAGCTTTACTGCCTGTTTTTTGCTCAATAATAAGAGCAATAATAGTGGCTCAGTGCCGACTTTAGACAACACTAGTATTGCATCCTATTTTAAAAGCAGTACATAATGATATGCATATGGAAATGACTAATGAACAAAACACTATTGGATATGAAGTTAAAATTAAAATAAATTTCAATTTTAATTAAATTTTTTTAATTAAAACCAATGAAATACAAAGATTGAGCATTGTATCCAACCATAATACATATAGCTTTTGCAAGTGCTGAAATATATTTGCCCCAGGAGTAGATTTATGGATTTAATCTGAAACTGGGAACGTACGAGAACTCATGAACGTACTGTGACTGTGGATTTAGATAAAGGGGTAACGTCAGAGAAAGCAAGGAGCCTGCAGAGAAACAGGGCATTATTCAGAAGTTTTGGTGGGGTTAAAATTTTGAATTGCTAAAAGTACAATGGTTTACTGTATTACTTCCCAAGACACAGCATAATTCAGTGCTAAGGGCATTAGCCTGGAAGATAATTCTATTATTGCAAAGCCTCTACTTTGCAAACTTACACAAATCTTCACCTTGTACAGTCTGCAACAGTAGCATTGTGGAAAAACGCTCCATTGGTTATGCGTTTTTGGGAAAGAGTGCCTCTGTGCCTCACATAGCTGCTGTAGGAATAAATATGTATTATAGATGTGAACAGGACTTAACTAGATTTAATGAAATACAAAACAGAGTAGAGTGAGTTGGATCTGTGATTGCTTATGCTTTACTCATCCCTGTGGTATGTATGTGACCCTGCATTGCAGAAGATGCCTATGTAACTTTCACGTGTTCCTCTAATTGCTCTGCAATGGTTCTATCACAGACCCAGCCTGGTATTTGAGCCTCTTGCAAAATGTCACCCAGAGGAGGAAGTCAGAGTTTACTCACAATTCAACCCACAAGTACTGCAACCCTAATATGGAATGTTAGTGAAATCAGGGTATTTACAGGAGCAGAAGTGTCTACCTATACTCATTTTGTTTGTTTGTTTGTTTCACAAATCCCAGCTTAACTGCTACAAATCATTTCTGCAGCACAGAACGGCAACATTTTTGCTTATATGTCCATATCTTTACTATATTTGTAAATATTTGCTATATTTGTCAGTTTTTCTATCTGTGGCAGTGTAGAGTAATTAGTTCTATGCATTAGAGATTTTACCATTTTTTGCTAAGTTCTTATACTATGACCAATTTTTAGTAATTGGGTCTCAAAGAACTATGAATATAAATAAACTTTTAGCTTCTAGGTGTTAGAAATTTACAGTGTGAGAAGGAAGAAGAGCAGAAAAGGCATCTACAGATGACAACATTTCAAGGCCTTACTAGAGACACAATATTGGATCTTTTTTTCTGTTACTGGAGCAAATCAGGAAACAATCCAGGATAAACTTGCACTTATTAGGCTGAATATTGTGAGAGTCTGGACCAAGAATGAATGTCTGAGATAATTGGAAACTGCTTTTGATTTTCCATGTATAAAGAAGTTGGCTGCTTTCCAGGACAGATTCAAACATATGAAAACGTTGAATTTGAAGGGAAACAAGGCTTGACAAGAGAAGTCTGGAAGCTGCCTGTTGGAGACAGGCAGACAAGAGGAGTCCATGCTATTTATTTTGGAGCTCTTTGTTATGAATGTTTGTGTTGAGAACCATATAAGTAGAACAGTGCTTTGATTTATTTATTGGTGCTTAATACAAGTGCCTTCCTGGCCAAGAATGTCAGTGGTGTCCTGGGGGGAATTAGAAAGAGCATTGCCAGCAGGTTGAGGAAGGTGATCCTGTCCCTCTACTCAGCCCTAGTGAGGCCACATCCGGCGAGCTGTGGCCAGTTCTGGGCTCCTCAGGACAAGAGAGACAAGGAGCTCCTGGAGCGAGTCCTGCAAAGGTCTACAAAGATGAAGAGGTGACTGGAGCATCACTTTTATGAGGAAAGGCCTAGGGAAATTGTCATGTTTAGCCTGGAGAAGAGATAACTGAGAGAGCATCTTATAAAAGTATATAAGTGACTGAAAGTGCAAAGATGGACCAGGCTCTTCTCAGTGGCGCCAAGCAAAAGGACAATAGGTAACAGGAAGAAAAACTGATACACAAGAAATTGCATCTGAATATAAAGAACTGAATTAGCGTGGAGGTAACCGTGCACTGCAACAGATTGTCCAGAGAGGTTGCAGAGTCTCCCTCACTGGGGACGTTCAAGAACTGTCTGGATGCAATCCTGTGCAAGGTGTTCTCAGTTGACCCTGCTTGAGCATGGCAGTTGGACCAGATGATCTCACTGCAGTCTCTTTCAACCCTACTTAGTCTATGATCCATGTATAAGCAATAAAAAGCAATAAAGTGTAGGATCTTCCTATATTCCCCAGACATAAGAGATGAAATAGCTTTCCTTTTACTGTCCATTCATTTCACATTAAAGCCACCTAAATCTGTTTTTAGGTCTTGCAAATGGTGGATATCAAACATATTCCCTGGCTGTAGAACAAGGATTCTAGTGCCATATACAAAACTATAAATTGTTCAGGAAGGAGAAAATAGGTGCCTCCTTCTAGTAAAGAAATCAGAATCAGCAGCAATTCTATTCAGTTAATTTTCAGGAATGATGCTTTTCATTTTTAAAAATTTTTTTTTATTGTTATCTCTTTACAAAGTTTTGTCAAGACCATGAAGGCATCAAGAAACCTTAGCTTCAGCTGCGACTAAGGTATATGATTGAAGCACAGAAATGTGCAGGTTTTAAGTAAGGATGTAGAGTGCAATACCTAAGTGTATTCTAATGTTGCTCCTGTTTACTCTGTTTTCCTTGTTGTCTGGAAAGTAAAGAGAGAGACTACAACAGGGCATTTATGCAGAAGGCAGTTTGTTTGTCTTGACCCGCAATTTTCTCTTATTATTGTTGATTATGTTGATACTCTGCATTACAAAAATAGTGACATACACCATGCCAGTATGTAAGCCTGAAAGATGTCACATTTCTGTGGGAAGTGCCTAGGGTGGTTATTCCTTTTTATATTATTAGAAACTGATGGATTCAGTGTCAAAAATGCACTTCTGCATAAAATGAAATTTAAAAAAATATAAAACCACTATACAGTGTTTTCCTGTCCATTAATACACACAGATATTGAGGTAATTGTGAGAGGTAATTTTATGAGACTCTCAGAAGTGCACAACATTTCCACATTAAAACAAAAAACAACACCAAAACTAAACAAAACCAAGCAACCAAACAAAAAAGACTCCAAAACCATTCCAAATCAGAGATGATAAATCCAAGGTATTACAGTTTTTGTTTCTGCTTCTAGCAATAGATTCAATGATAATAGAAGCTCATTCCGTATTTTCACTGTACCTGGTAGTACTGAAATGAGAAGGAACTATTTTGAAGTAATCTGTCATCTAGGACAGCTATCTTAGAGGGCACAGAAATGAGACAAATGGAATGGCACAGCTATAGTGTTGGAAAATGTGCAGTGGGATGTCTCTCATTTCTAGACAAATGGGAGGAAGGACTGTACATATTCTGGATATTAGCTGCACAGTAGGAGAAATTTGCTGTGTTCCAGCTGGAACTGCATAAATGGTGTACACCAGTGTTTATCTGAAACTGTTTGCTGTATAGTCACGGTGATTAATGCCAGGTGGTTGCTAGTAGGACAGGCTTTTGAAAGTGGAATGAAGAGAAACAAGGGAACTAAGAAAATACCCGTGCATGAGCTTAATACACTGGAAGGACATTTATCTCAATCATATATTGCATGATAAGACTATTGAAGAGCCGAAGAAGTATCATTCCCCAAAACTTCCTAAACTTTCAGTGGTCATGCTATGTGTAGCACCTCGTGACCAGAACTAGCATGTTCATTACAGTCCCGTTTTTATTAAGCATCTTTTTGAAGAGGAACACTGTTGTTCCTGGTGAGAATATGCTACTTTGAAGTTTATGTTGTAAAGCCTCTCCTGGGTAGCTGTGCAGGGAGGATTAAGAAATGAAACACAGCTGCTTGACAATCACACAATAGGATTTTGTGATATATTGAAACAAAAGGAGAGGTAGCCAGTACAAACTTATCTTAAAAAAATCCTTACAGACAGTTACAGAATGGCATGCAGATTTCTTGGAATGGCATATGAAATAGTACAGAATTAGAAATATTTATCTGTAATGTTATAAACTAATTTGAAATATTTTCTTGGGATATGCAAATATTATTTTTGGCAAATAAATATTAACCTTCCATGCAGTACAGTTTTAAATACTTAATAACTTATTGATCTTTATAAAGATGAGGTGATGACATTTAATAGTAGCCAGAAAAGGATACAAAAGATAATGAAATACATGTCTCATATTCCATAGCTGAGTTCAGAGGTACTGTGTGTTTAAGTTCTGTTAAGTGCGGCATGTACATGGTAGTGGTTTAGAAACTACTGCACCTTATAAATTTTTTTAACTATTAGTAAACATGCAAGGGTCTATTATTATAAACACATGATGCAGGGTATTTAGTTCAGCTTTTAGGTATATGCACTTGAGTGTGCTCATTTAACAGGCATCTATTGCTGACTTTGGTGTAGTTCTTCAAAAAACTATGTTGTAATAATTTAATATATATGAAAATGATTGAATAACTGCTATAAGAAGTTTCTGGCAAGTGCCTCACCTAGTGTTTCTTATGGTTAATCATTTTAAAAATATTTCCACTCATATTCCTATATGCAATGTTTATCAAATACATTTTTTTTTTCCAGTCAGGGAATATTTTGGTTCATTTTTTTCCTTAGTTTTAATTTTACAAATCTTCCCTTCTCTTGCACACCATTATGTTATAAATAATCTACTACAGTCATGAATTTAAAACTATGCATTAGAAAGCTTCTTGCAAAAAGTAGAGATGTGGCTTTAGAAAATTAGTGAAACAGCAGTCCCAGATTTCCTCATTATCATTGTAAATTCTCATAGTCAAAACTTTCAGAGATTAGTTACTTTGGAAAATTAAGAGTCGGCTGATGTAAGATCTTTAAAGGTGTCTGAAGAAGATATCCATAGATATCAAATTAATTTGAGAAATCTGTCCTAACGTTTTCCCTACTTTTTTTTTTACTGGTGAAATTTAATTCAGCCCTTTGTCGTCCTACTCATTCTTCTAAGATGATTGATTGTTCAGTTGTATTTCCTAGACCAACATACATGGAGAAAGTTTTCCTGCTGCCAGCTTGCAATACCAGCTCTCATATCTTTGCAAGGGTTTATTTTACTTACTTCTAGTTCTCAATGAATTTCACATGTCAGTGAATTTCGTCTAGCAAAATTTCTGTTTTATATAAAATGCTGTAAATTTACCTAGTTCAATTTCACATACTTGTGCATAAGATTAATTTTATTTTATGAAATATTGGCAGTAGTAGAAAATTATTTATGCCATACCTTTTTACAGCACTATGATGTTCCTAAGAGACAAACAGCTTCAAATCAGTAATGTGGCTAGACTATATTGTATTTGTATTTATTGTGTATATCCATGAAAGAAAATAAACTTATGTATGATAGTTCATAAAAAGATGTCTCACAGCTGTGATCTAAGAAGAGAAATAATGCTGGACAAAAGCAGAGCATCTCTGTTTAGCTTGAAAGAATTCTTCATTGACAATTCTGGCTAAGAATGTACACCTGTTAAATACTTTCAGACAACAGCTAAGTGACTAATTTTAGCATGACCCCCATTTGGGTATTCCCAGTCTACTATCTAATGCCTGCATATAGAATTATAGGCATTTTTCATAGCCAGAGTGAGTATATGCTGGCTGCTTGTAAAATGCAAATTAAGCCATGCTGAGCAGATAAATTTTAAAATACATTTGTTTTATACTTTTTTCCCGACTCATTGATACCGATGATTATTCAATCCTTTTTCACAGACAGTCATCCTTACATCATCAGAAATCTGTCAGAAACAAATGATTGTAAGAACAATGGAAAAGGAAATAGTAGGGGGAGGAGTAATATTTCTCCTACCAGCAGAATCAATATCAGGTGATGCAAGATCAGAACTAAGACATGAAATGTCCTACCTCTGGAGAGCTGTGACCTGCTATATACAATAAGGAACCATTTTGATCTGGTTCTTTAAAGATCCAGATAGAAGTAGTATACTGATGTGATAATAAAACTTATCTTTACAAGAAATGGTGGAGCATTACTATATATAAAACTGTTAGCTATTCTCAACAAGGAAAGCGGGGCAGGAGGAGGAGTATACTTCTGTGCTATAATTTTGATATTTTGTAATGTTATGTGTCTAATTTTTATACATATAAATTTTAATTACTTCTATTTTCTGCCTGGATGTAATATAGTTCAATTTAAATAAAACTGTCAATCAAATTTGCATTGTGGGTTTTTTTATGTACTTAGAAAATGGTGGGCCATTTGTCATTTTTAATTAGCTAAAAGAAAAAGTGCAAAATACGTTTTCATTTTCATTCACCAAGAATTCTTAGAATACAGTAACTTTTCCTGGGTTTAGTCGTTATGCAAGGATTTAAGGGCTTTGGCCTTGTGTAGAGTGCTGTTGGCCCAGTATCAGGTGTTGAGATTGTTCAGGTTTTCCTTACTCAGTGGCCTAAACCCACCGTCTCAAGTGAAGCCAATGGAATAATGAAATCCAATGCAGTTAATCAAATGCCACGTTTCCTGTTGTTTGTATAATCTGTGGCCTCAATTTTGGATGTATTTTATATATCCCTATGTTCACTCACTTAACAAACTCTTGTGATATTAATTAGCTGTGTAATTGTTAAGCTTGCACAACAGGAAAGTAAAACTGACAGAAGAATTCTAGGGATTTTTTTCATGTCATTATTTCATATTGATTTTAAAAAGTAATGTAATTCTAGGGATTTTCTGTTTAAGGAGATGATATGGTGGTTAGTTGCTCAACCCCTGACAATGTCATTGTATCTGTAAGGAACTCAGTGGTATTAGCCGCTTGATAGTTTCAATTTAATTGTTATCACAGCAAATCTTCGTATGAGATGTCTTACATAGCATAATAAAACCAAGGCAATTACTAGAAAAAGGCATATATTCATATAGTAGGCTTGTCTTTATTTTTCCAGGGTGGCCGTTTCGGTGAACACTCGTGTCTTATCAAGTGTACCATTAGGGTGACAGAAATGTTTGCTGAAATGTAGGATGCATTTGACACTAGTGTACTGAAGTGACAGTAAGATTAAATACATTGTAATGTAATAAGTGCTAATCTTCAAGTACAGAAGAAGCCCATGCTTTTTTCACATATATCTGAAAAAGTAATTTAGAAATTAGAAAGCTTATGTAATACTTCAGCTTGCTTAGCCTGGCAGTAGGTCATAAAATAGTATTTATTATTGTAATTCCTATTTTTTCAAGCATTTGAGATAGGAAGCGAAAACTAAAATGAAGAACACATACTAAAGTATTCAAAATATTTTTGCCAAACATACAGACGTTAAAAGGAAGATGAAATTCAATAGACCTTGTCAAAACAAAACTATTTTGTTGATTAGGACTAGTCATGAAACAGTTCTGAAGCTGTGAGTTTCAGTTGATGCCACAAAGGAAAGGAGGCTTTGTTGCATTAGTGTGGCAGGAGGCTGAAAGAACTGTGATTTAAGTGGCTCTGTGGGGAGGGAGAAACGTACGAATACTCTAAGGTTAGACAGGATATAAAATTCTGGTATAATACATATAACTTCAAGTATTTTCAGTGCTTGCTTTAAACTGAGGTAAGTTCTGCAGCTGGCTTACTACTGTTCTATTTAACTTCACAGCAAGATGCAGTAAGTAGCATCCTGCTACGTTTAGTAGCAAATGAAATTTCTTCACTTTTATTCATTCAGAAATGAATAAAACATGCAAAATTGTGTCTTATGTCCATAGTGATTTAAACTATTCGATTAAAATTATTTAGTGTTACAAAGAATCTACTGTAAGATGTTAGATAGTCATAGTAGCATTTTAGCACTTTTGTGTATATTGAATGCATATTCAGTATACACAATGCATCTTGTGACCTACAATGTCAGTGCATGCTTAATATGACAACAGCAAAACAGAATAATGAGGTAACTCTTCAAGTGGAAACACTTCAGTAAGCTTTTCAGTCAAATACAGTCAAAAAGCACTGATTAGAGCCAGGTGTTTCATTAGGGCATTCAGTGCACCTGGATCTTCACTTGTGACACTGGTCTTTCGTAACATTTATGTATTTCAGGGTATATTAATAATGAATATGCAAATTATAGTTATTACATGAATTATTTTTATTATCGTTACTGCAAGACCCCTTTCCATCATCTGCCAAAGGTCTTGGGAGTCTGGGAAAGTCCCTGCTGACTGGAAACCAGTCAATATTATTCAGTTTACATGAAAGGTGTGCAGGAAGACCTAGGAAACTACAAATTTGATAGTTCTAGCTTCAGTTCCTGGAGAAGATTATACTGGGTACTTCTGAAACGCATTTAAAGAGCAATGCAGTCAACATTGGTTCACAAAGGTGTTTCCCAAAGGCCCTGTTTAACTAATTTGGTATCCATCTATGATATACTCCTAGTGGATAAAGGGAAGGTGGTGGATGGGGCTTTTCTGGATTTTAGGAAGGCTGTGTCTCACAGCATCCTTCTGGAAAAAGTTGTCCAGCTGTGGGATGAGAGGGTTCACAACGCTATGGGTGAAGATCTGGCTGAATGACAGAGCTGAAAGGTTTGTGGTGAGTGGGGCTATATCTGGCTGGCAGACACTTACCTGAGATGTTCCTCATGGATTAGTTTTAGGGTCAGTCCTGTTCAAAATATTTATTCATTATCTGCTTATGGGAGAATGCACCATTTTGTATCAGCAAGTTTGCTGATGATACAAAACTGGGAGGTGCTGTTGACTCTTGCAGAGTGACCTTGCAGACTGTTCTAGATGGACTAAAACACTGGACAAGGATTAATGAGACAAAATTTAAGTTCAAATGCCAAATTCTTCACCTAGAGCACAAAGATCACATTGCGAGAGGAGTGACTGAATAGCAGCTTTTCAGAAAGGGATCTGGGGGTGTTGGGTGACGTTAAGCTGTATGTTGAGTCAACTCGCCCGGCCAGGAGGACCGACTCCATCCTGGAGTATGTCAGACACAGCATCACCAGCCGGTCCAAAGAGGTGATTGTCCCACTGTATTCAGCTTTAGTGTGTCCTCACCCTGAGTGCTGGGTGCAGTGCCGGGCCCCACAATTTATAAAAGATACAAAGGTCCGTGAATGCATCCAAAAGAGGGCAACAAAGCTGGGGAAAGGACTTGAAGCCATGTCCTCTGAGGAGAGGCTAAGGACTTAGGGCTGCCATAGTTTAAGGAAAAGGAGGCTAAGACCTTACTGCTCTCTGCAGCTTCCCATGGTGAGGAAGCAAGAGGGAGATGCTGATGCATCTCTAGTATCTAGTGGTAAGATGCATGAGAATGGTTCTAAGTGGCATCAGGGGAGATGCAGGCTGAACTTGAACCTCAGAAGGTATTTCTTTAACAAGACAGTGGTGAAACCCTGGAACAGGCTTCCTAGACAGGTGCCTGAAGCCTGTCAGTGTTTATGAGGCCATTAATACTTGCTTTAGCTTTTGGTCAGCCCTGAAGTGGTTGGGCAGTTAGATCACTGGAGATCACTTCCAAATGAAATATTCTATTCTCTTCTTAATTAGAATATTTACATATTATATATTATATAATATTAAATGATAATAAATATTCTATATTTAACATTAAGTAGAACAAAGATTATTTAAAGAAGAATGCTAAAAATTTTAGCTTCACAAATCCCTTGGTTTTCAATCAGTACAAGTTCTTCTTCTGAACATAAAATCATCTTGTTCTTTCTATGCTCATTCATATTCCCAGCCTTTCAAAAAAATTTGTATTGGAACATTACAGCTGTATTTTTGTATCCTGTCTAACTTGACCAAGTAGTGTTTTTCATTACAGTGAATATTCTTGTAAAGAAATCCATTTTTTATGATCACTGCTATAAATGGCAGTTAAAAAGTACATTTTTTTAATAACTTGAAATTCAGTGTGCCTAGCTTAGTACCAAGCTCAAAAGCTCATCTTAGCTCACTTATATTCCATTGCTTCACCTGTTGCATTGCCATGTTTTCACTAGACCTGTAATTTATTTTCATAAAATATATCATCTTGTCTTAAATGGCATTATCAGCCTAGCTGCTAAGATAAACAAATCTGTATAGACAACCTCTATCGTAATGTTCACACAGAGATTTATTTGAGTTTTGGCTGTATAGATAAGGAAGTAGGCTATCTGGGAAACCCTCTTCATTATACCTGCAGCAAAATGACTTTCAAAGAAAGCGAATTGAGAGGCTGAAAAGTTGCCAGGGTTTTTATTTGCAGAAAGCTCCTGTCACTTGGAACTTGATTTATGGCAAGAAGATGAAGCCAAGTGCAGAAAAGCCATTAGTAAGCCCAAAAGCAGTCATTTTTTGTTGTGCTGTGCTACATACAGCAGACAGAGGTTTGAATTGAGAATATGTTCAAGTCAGTGAAAAAAGGTGTTCTTTGCTGGACTTCAGATCAGTCAAGTCTTGAGTGTGGTCATTAGTTGCAAAGTGTCAAAACCACAAAATGCAAGCAGAAAAACTTCTCATTTCATTAACATTTCTCTAACCTGGAAACCTAAATTTAATCTTACTGGTAGTTGCTATGATGGACTGAGTGCTTCTTGTCTCTAAGGATACTTACATACATCAAAAAACTGTTTGTTTGTTGGGGTGTGTTTTGCTTAAGTCCTGAAACAGAAGGGTGCAGGGAGAGAGATGTTTGTTGTTTAATGAGTTGTCTAAACTTAAATGACTGTGTAAGTAGATATTCTTAAATGTGGCCTCACTTTCACATGAATGTACCATTTGGTTCCAGCAAGATCCTCCAAGATCTTTGGAGTTCAAGAATCTATGTGGTTTTGGCACTAATACTGGCTGATAACTCATGAGAGACAATTGTAAAAAATAGATTAATTTTTAAAATAAATGTTCTGTACATTTGAAACTGCTCCCCTTATAAAAAGGTAGGAAGCTATGCATGTGGTGCGTATTGCAGTTTCTTTCTTATGAGTGAGTCAAATAAACAAGGTGGTGTTTCAGGTATTTATCCTGAGTGTAATTTACTCCTAAAATTAGAGCATATGCTGAGTTGAAAGGGACCCATGAGGATAATCAAGTCCAGCTTTGGCCTTGCACAGAACAGCCCCAAGTGTCACACTGTGTGCCTGAGAGCACTTTTTGAACTCTGTCAGGCTTGGTGCTCCCTGGGGAGCCTGTTCCAGTGCCCAAACACCCTCTGGGTGAAAATTCCTGGTACTCAACCTAAACTTCTTCTGAGACAGCTCCAGGCCATTCTCTCAGGTTCTGTTACTGGTCACCACAGAGAAGAGACCAGCACCTGCCCCTCCTCCTCCCCTCCTGAGGAAGTTGCAGACTGCAATGAGGTCTCACCAGTGAGACCTCAGCCACTCTTACAAGGCTTCCTCTTGTCAAGATCTGATTACTCAGGTTCTTAGAAATGCCTCTGCCTGAATTAAGGTGCAAACAAGACCACATGCCAGTGACAATAATACGAGTTTTATTTGATAGTAAATATGATGGGGAGAGAGAGAGAGAGAGAGAAGAAAATAGGAAATAGGTGGGGGACAAAAAGAGAGTGACAGAGAC
>VWPU01014925.1:0-111127 GCA_013398955.1 Callaeas wilsoni | reverse complement strand
CACACAGCACAGACTCCGCTGCCGCTGCCCCAGAACACTGCCAGGGCAAACAGGTTCTGCAACATTTTCAGCTGCTTCCCAAAGGATGGAAATTAATCAGCCCTCTCCAATTTCAGCATCAAGAATATTGAAAAAGCTCACAAACACACCCCTGAAATTGGATCATCTAACCGAAAAATGAAATACACTAAAAGGAAGCATATGATTATTATTTATTGGATACAAAGCAAAATAAATTTAACAAAATAAGCATCATTGTACTACACTAGAATGTTGAATGTCAGCTGAGGAGGGTCAAGTGTTTTTTTTAAAAACACATACTCTGTGCGTTTACAGTATCAGTGACTTGGGTACCAGCCACGTTCTACAGGCAAAGCCTACGTGCCAGTTCTCAACATGTCCAGCAATGTCCAAAAGGCTGGACTGAAAGAACATATTAATGACAGCCTCCCGAAAACTCAAACACAGGATCATGAGAAGGAACAACTAAATGCAACACAAGGAAACATCCTCCTCTCCCCACTTGTCTGTACGAGCTAGATACAGACATGATCCAAACCAGCAAAGAATTTTCTGAGATCAAGAAACAGCCCTGACAAGTACACATAGTGAAGAAAACAGCGATCAGTCATATAATTCAAGGCTGAAACATGATGCATATGTAAAAAATGGGAAGTCTAATTACAGCTGCAGAAACATTCCTAATGTGGTATTCCCTAACTTCTGCCTAGCTTCAAAACAATGTTTCCCCAAAAAACACTTAGTATTGTGTATTGTTGGTATTCTGTATGATATATTTTACTTACAGGTGTTTTAAAATCTCTTAAGTCGTGCAGGACAGTATTGACCTCATTAAAATTCAGTTTGTATCACCACATGAACATGGAAGAAATGGTCTATCTGAACTCTTGTTAATGTTCACAGAGGGGGTCTCATCTAGCTCTGCCCTGAGATCTGACCATCAGATGCATTTTTAAATTATTCTTTTCTCCAGAAGTGCTGCAGCTTAGTGGTGCAACCAAAACAAAAAATACAAGAAGGTAATTAGGAAAGAATTTGGTTTCACAGAGCAGATCATCACAGGGAGCCTTACTGCAAGTGATGATAATGACATTGTTGCAAGAACAGGCTCTTAAGACAAATATGCTAATAATAAAAGAACATTTACAGGACCTCAAACAGGTGCAGTGCTAAAAGAAACCCCCTGCAGCAGCTCAGAGAGAGAATAAATGCTAGCTTTAAAAAAGCCAGTGTTAAAAATGGGTGCAGATAGGAATCCAATGAACAAAGAAGCCACAGGCACCGACAAACACAGGAGGTTCCCTCTGAACATCAGGAACATTTCCTCATTGTGAGGGTGACCACCATGGGCATAGGCTGCCCAGGCAGGCTCTGGAGCCTCCCTCCTTGGAAGTACTCAAGAGCCATGCGGACAGGCCTGGCCAACTGGCTGCAGAAAACCCTCCTTGAGCAGGGCTGGACAAGGTGACTTCTCACAGACCCTTCCAACCTCAATCACTCTGTGATTCAGAAAGAGGCTGAGCAGGACTGGCCTCATATGGGCCCCTGGGGTACATCACAAGTTCCTGACCTTCCAGCGGACTTCGTGCCACTGACCATATGTCCTGCACCCATTTCACATAGAGTACACTGTTTTCTTGCAGTCTGTCCATCTGGGAGGTAAATGCACAGCATGTAGGGAGGCACGGCTTTCAAGGGATAACCCCTACTCACACTCAAAGCCAGAGAAGTGTCTTGAAATGTATCTGACATACTGAGGGAGGGTGATGGAACCGCATGAAACTAAACTGTGGCTCTCTCTCTAGCTGGTTCAGGTACATTCCCCTTCCCCAACACAATTCGTCTTGGACTGAACTCCAAGCAGGGGCTGTCAACAACCAGCTCAGGGCACCTTCTGCTCCGAGGCAAACATCCTGGCATGCACCAGAATGAAGACATTCCAAAAGCCTATTGTACTGCAGTAGAAAGCACATTCTAATTCACTGCATCTTCCTTTACGTGGCATATGCCTCCTAGTACAAGATCTAAAAATCCCAATTATCAGATTCCAAAAGGAAAGAAAACCAACTCTAAGCATCTTTTCTAAATGCACAAATACCTTCCCCCAGATAACCTCCTACGCTATCAAACAAAATAGAAGTCTAAATGTATTTATTACACACCACTTTTTAAATAAATAATTTTTTTTCCATAAAAAACCACCCGCCATGTCAGAAAGCCTGCACTATGCAATGGTAGGATCTGAAGCTGTTAATGAATTTCAGAATCTAAGAAAGGTATTTTACATACATAGTTGGAACAGAGTGGCAGGGAGAAAGGAAAAAAAAAAAAAGGAAGACCTGAAAAGCCACATATTATATTTAACTTTCTTATTTTGCAAATACAGCAAGTACGAATTTTCTGTTAACCAGAACAGACAGACTTGATATAGAACTGAAACTTTACAGTATATGTCATTTCTATTCTTAGAATATAGATAAGGGTTAATGAGAGATCAAATAAAAGGAATCAAGGACAATTCCATCCTAGATTTTCTCTTCTTGGAATTGAGGCAAATTTCCCTACTGTGCAAACAGTTCTTCAAGGATCTATTCCAACACAGAACAGAAATGGCATGCAAGATGGTTGCTTATTCAGATCACATTCAGTGTAGATATAAAAAGTGCCTACTACCTGGAAATAAAGTCCACTTCCTTCCTTTTCCCCTATGAAATGAAATGCAAAAATGAAAGATAAGCACTTCCAAAGCAACTCACCTTTTGCTATGTGAGTTATGCACATGGAGAGAGCTAACCCTAAGGGCTGCAACAGCAAAGCACTAGCAGTGCTCTTTGTTTGCAAGCTGAAAGGTACAAAAAATAAACTGTCTTCTGAAGTAATGCTAAAACCACCACTTTGGGTCCAGTGTAACATCATTTGCATTCCAGAGTGTGCAGGTGAACGCTGAGGGAATGAACCAAATACTGCAGCTTAGAAATACTACAGACAGTGTTATTTAAAAAATAAAAAAACCAAACAAACCCAAAAGATATACCAAAGTTATTTGCACCTACTGTGACGCTTATTGACATACATCCAAAAGCATTTCGGCTTCGGGTAACGTATTTCTTCATACCCATTGTTCAGACCTTAGGAATGCCAATTAAAGTGAACAGCAATAGTGTGCAGTTACTGTTCCTCATCCCTTGAATCAGCCACAGGATATTAGATCTTGTTTTATTTTAAAGATAACTGTATTAATAGGATATTTTCCAGTAATGCTGGCACATTGTCTTTCTAAGCACACTTTCCTCACAGCTAAGCTTAAGTAGAATCACTCCCTGACTCAGACTTCAGGAACCCTTTCAGCTATTGCAATTGCTTCGCTTTGGTAAACAACTCCAGTTTATGTTTTCTTAATTCCAATTTTTAAATTCTGCCATGAAACCGCTTGTTTGTTGATTGGTGTTTGCTGGGTTTTTTTAAAGATTTAAAAACGGCCATTCCCATTTTAAAATGGATATGAGATGTGGACTTGTTATCCCAGAGTGCTAATAAACAACATCCCAACAGAACTCTTCTGCTTTTTGAATTGAAGACCCTGTCACCTGCTGAAAAAGGTGGATTCCCAGCTCACACCAAAAGCATTTTCAAATGGATGTTGTGCTCCCACCAGTTCAGCTGTTTGTCTTAGACGCAGAAGACATTCCATACAACTGCTTCTTGCTCAGAGCATGAAGGGAAAGGGCAGAAAGTCCCTTGATACAAGAATTTATAATGATCAGCTTCTTTATGAATTACTCCAAAACACTGTTAGCTTTATAAAACACAAATCTTAGGTCATAGAAAGAGTCAGGAGCACAGGCATACACAACAGTTCATTTTTCAACCTTTTCAAGTTAAGTACTTCATTACCTGAGGAATCCCCTCTGAAAAGCAGAGATGGAAAAACCTCTCCACAATTTCACTCAGCCTGCAAGTCTCTCCTTGAAACTCATGGGAATGTTTTCCACGTAAAGCTACTGCTGAAGACACTAACATCAAGAACAAGATGATCCACAGCTCTTGTTCCACCTCCCTCGCCTTTCAGAGAAGGTTATTTTCGAAGATCTACCCACAGGAGTTCATCACTACTGCAGAGGTCAAATAAACTAATCCCACATGGCAGGTAAGCACCTGAGCTAATGCCCACGAACTCCTGACATTTATACTCCTTACATCACTACCCACAGCTGTGCTCAAGCTTCTGTATTGAGATCCTGAAAACCAGCTAGCATTTATTTGCAAAGAAAAAAAGGGTAGAACATCTTAGTGTACTGTCTGCACAGAAGTACTTAAGGATTTGCCACCTTTCAGTGTAGGATTTATCAAACACATTCTTCAAATAATCTGTATTCTTTAAAGTGTATTTTGCATTTTTTAATCCAAAGACTCAAACATTTGAATCCCAAAATACTAAGCTTTGAAAGAAAACTTCATTTAGTCAGAACTGCTTTCACTGCCTTCAAATGCATTCAGAGTGTCATTCTATGTGTCACACAGGAAACTTCCAACATTTCCCTTTTCTGGCAAATTCTAAGTCCTTCAGCAGAACTGTAAATTTCAAACAAGAAGAATATACAGCTAAAAACAATACTTTAAGGAGCAAGGTATTACTGATATAACAAATAAAGTCAGTAAGTAAAAACTACTTTAAAATTACTACATTTTGGGCCATCAATCTCTAGCATTTTGTAATAAACAGAGGGCATATCTCCAGACATGAGACTACTAATTCATGAATGAACAGACATTTGAACAGAATAGTGTTTTTACTTTTTAAAGCTACAACTTCCAGTGTGATATATTTGTGTTATGATGGTTCAAATGCATGAACGAAAATGCTAACACATACACTGGAGAGGTCTGTCCCTGACCTTTTGTCCCTACACCCAAGTAGAAAGTGGCATGTATAATGTTTTCAATAGGCTATATTTAGCTAGACCCACTCAAGTTAAATAGTTGTTACTGAAATATTTTTATACAACATCCTAAACAATTCTGGTCTTTGCCCTTTGTAGGTGTTTCTTATGCTGAAAGATTGATACAGATACAAAACTGACACGCTCTAGTGCATTTGTGTCATTTGCTCCTCACTCAATTATCTAATTATTATTAAACTTACCTATTATTATTAAATTATTATTAAACTTACTCCACATTTTCCCCCTCTCATCTGACCCCATGAAAGCTACGCAGCAGTTTAACAGGAAAACTGCAGAAGAACAGCAATGTTTCCAGTTTGCTGTTCACTTCTGAAGTGGAATTATGCCCTGAAGCACTATTAAAATCCAGTAAGAGGTGAAAGATGAGGAAGTGTGAGAAAAACCTCACGTTAGCTGTTAGAAGGTGCTTTTGCAGTAGCTTTTTTCCCACCAGTCTGGATCTAGATTTCATTTCCCAGATGCCACAGATGAAACTATTCTGCCCTGCAATCACCCAGTTTTCTGCTATGTTACTCTTTTACCAAATTGTGGATTATTTGGGCCAGTGTCCCTGAGGGCTGCCAACACAGGGGAAAAGCTGGTTGCTTCACTTGACTACTGTCCAAAAATTTGGGCAGGTGCCAGACACTGCAAAAATGACTCTTTATCACCATTTCCAAGATTACTGTTTCCCAGCTACTTGTTACTACCCTGAAGCACTGAGGAAACTGATCTTCACTGAAGCAGATGGACAGCACTCACAAAGCAGAACTATTCACTTCAAAGCTTGTACACATCTGCTGGAACCAACCCGAAGGATTCGGCAATCATGCAGATGGGGAATCATGAGTGCAATCACCTGTCTGGCTACAATGGGGAAGAAGAGCAGCAGCTGTCAACACAACCCGAAAATCTTACCTGTTCACAGCTTTTTCTTGTATGAAAAATATTTGACCACAGCGGAGGTGTTTTAGCCTCTTTGTTCTCATTTTGCTGAGACCCCCCAGAGAAAATGCCAAGACCACAGCCATCTACCCTTTTCTATAGAGTTTTCCCTTTCTTCATTTATGACTTACGAAACAAAAAGAAAACAAACTAATCCAAACAAACCCCCAAACCAGGTCAGTATTATGTCCAGAACACAGACGAGGTGACTTTTTTCATCATCACAGCTACTTTCCAGGTTTTCAATGACTCTAGTATGCCTGAGATTTTTATTTTTTTAAAGAAACATCACATTAATACAGACAGCTGTATTTCTTTGAATGAGAATATAAGATGGTGCTGATAAAACCTAAAGCTTATTTCTATTTTAGTTCCTTATCATATCTAGTTCTAAATCTCCTATATTCTTCATCCTTCTTACCACGTATTTTCAGGATTTTATTCTCTGCTTTTTCATGGAACTTTCCTCCTGTTTTACTAACAGTTTTCTCCTAAGACTACACATCTCTATTTAAACAGACCAAAACATACACCTGTATTTGGTGTCAATCTTTTCTCCCCCATGTTAGCTACCCTTAGAAATTCTGGTATAATATGTTTTCTATAAACCCTAATCATAAAATACCTGATCTTGAAATGGCTGGGAATCACAGCCACTCACTTTTTCTAGAAATCAAATGCAGATCTCCATCCAAAATGTGTACACAAACGACATGTTACTTACTTCCTGCTTCACAGGCAGAGATGAACATATTTATTATTAAGTAAACACTTTTGAAGGTTTTAATGTGGCTTTTAAAATACAATACTCTGATGTCAAATTGATGTTTTCTTCCTTAGGTTAACTATCGTTAGCTTTAGTTACTAGAGGTAGAGTGGTATGTGTGCAACAACAGCTCGAGATACCCAAAGTGACAAAAAGGAAACACACTCATTAGGACTTCTTTGATTAGGGCAGAGTCACGGAATGGCTGAGGTTGGAAAGGACCTCTGGAGGTCATCTGGTCCAGCCCCCCGCTCAGGACAAGTCACACAAGAAACGCAATCAAAAATACAAAGCAAAATTATTTCCTTCAGAGAATGTAACTGTCTAAATGGATCCCTGTGCCGGTTTTGGAGGAGACAATGTAACATCACAGTACCTCCTGCAACCTTCNAACCCCCCCCACAAAAAAAAAAAAAAAAAAAAAAAAAAAAAAAAACCACCAAAAAAGCAAGTACTAAGTGACCCTAAAATGTGCGAATGAGCAGGAACACAAACAACACAATGCTCAAACATACTGGACTGTCCACAACACATTAGCACAATTGCACAACTACAAACACACACAAAAAAAGAAGGGTATCCATCTTTGTGGACAAAATAAATTACCAAACTTTGGAATTAAGCATTAACATTTTTGAGGATGCCTAAAGAACAGACATTTAAGTCACATAATCCAGAAAGTATGTTAGGTATCTATATATACTGCCTCTTCAACCTCAGAGCATCCCAGAACACATGCCAGCTCACAGTAGCCTGCAGGAAGGGGAACAATCTTATTTCCACTTCACTTAGGAGGAGCAAAGCCCAGTTTTCTCAAGGTCATGCTAGTGGAACCTTTACAAGATGGCCAGTGGGGTCAGCCCTGTGCTCCTGATGCATTGTGCCAGCTGTGATTCATTTTCTCTGTGCTTACAGAGGAGATGACATAGGAAAAAAGAAGGATCTCACAGCAGGTACAGAAGGAAGGAAAGCCACTCCTTTGAATCACAACAAACTGTTAGATTAGCTTGGCTATTTCCTGAAATCTCACTCATTGGAATGTGGCAAAACAAAAATATTACTCTCCCTGCTTTTCACCTCAGGTCCTGGGATGCTGCCTTTTTCTGTCTCTTGTGAAATGTAAACCTTCCATTTTTAATTACCTGCTTTTATTTTATGGACCAGACAAAGCATTCTTCTGTAGTGTAAACTACAAGGAAACACTCTAACATCCATGTTCTCCCAAGTCCTTTTCCTCTGAAGCACTTTCCATTTTAATGTAAAAAGCAGTCAAATCGAGAGACCTTGTTACAGCATTAATATCAGCTGTTTGCACATTCCTGACAGGCAACACCTGCCCCAATGGGATCACACACAAGGCCTCCCCTGAGCCCAGCCTGGCATGTGTGGACTCTCATTACACACACAGACTCCAAACCAGGGAGATTATTCACATGAACTAGACACACACTTTAGACATAATTTCTTGTCAGCCACTGCAGAGCTCAAATTAAGGATGAGAACATCCCAGAGTTCATGTGAGAAAAATTAAAGGCTTCTCTATACAAGAGGGAAAGTGCTTCACATTCACACCCTCCTCCATCCTGCAATAACTCCCTGGTCTAGACAAGATCCTACATGCTCTTACCAAAAAATGAAATACCCAGCAAGCCCATATTTATTAAAATTTTACAGTTGTGCTGTTGTTTTCAGTAATTAAACAGCCAAGCACCACTAAAGCTTCTAACTCAGATGTCAGAAAGCATTCCTTCCACAGACAAGTGTCTAAAATAAATAAATTTAAATCCTCACAATCAGAATTTGACTACTTGTGGAATACAAACTTTTATACTTCCAAAAAAAAAAAAAGTAATTATTCATTAAAATCTTAAGTCTGTGTAAATCTTTACAAGTTTGCCAAGACAGTATATCCTGCCTCCCCTTAACCTGGTCCTGAGATGCTTACAAGCCCACTGTACAAAACATGAACTGAGTTCACTGATATATGAAGAGAAGAGATGCAACACCAACAAGATCTCAGCTCAAAATCCTGCCAACGGAAGAAAAACTGCAAAGAAACAAAATTCAGTTTTTCTCCTGGGGAAGGCTGAGAATTGAAGAAAGGAGGCTCAAGCAAGGCTCACTAAAAAGAAAAGCACCTGTTTTTCCTATTAGCAGAGATGATGAAAACAGGTAGAAAATAAACTTGTTTCTACCAGATTGAGGGACAGTGTGAGATTCCTCAGATGCCAGTGAGGCAGATGCCTGGGACACACAAAAAAAGCTTTCTCAAGAAGCCCAGATCCCCAGTGTGACCCAAGGCAGTTCTGGTGGCACACACTGCATGGAGTGTGCAAGAGCCGTGGGGAAACCTTCTGCACGGGCATGGGGGGAGCAAAAAGAGAAAAAAGTCCTCTCTGACAAACCATTCAGCATATTCCTCTGGTGCAGACTTTTACAAAGCTTTGAACGCCAGCAGAACAAAATAATTTAATGTCATTTTTGTTCTCTTTTCCTTATTGTCTTTTAAGGACAAAATGCAGCATTTTTGGTCAGGGGAAAAAAACCAATATTAATTAGGTCTTTTTTCCCCTCAGACTTTCAAACTATGCCCAGCACCTCAAAACACTTTATAGGCTGCTCCTGTCAATCACCAGGTGACTTACTGCAAACTCACAGAAAACATCTGGTGACATACCACAGTGGCACAAAGAATGGCTTAGACAATAAATAAACAAAAACATACACACCAGCTCTGTATTCCAAGAGTTTTGAACATACCAGTGAATTCTGAAACTGCACAACAGATTAGTACATGATGCTAGAAGACACAATGTTCCTATACTGCATTCTACCTTTGCCAAGTATAATTTATCTGAGGGTAAAGCAAAGTTTTCCCCTTATGTCTTGTCACATTGTCTCCTAACTTTTCAAAGTAATTCTTGTATGAACACAAACATTCTGTATCAGTAGCTGGGAAGTGCTGAAAATTTTACTTTACCATGCCTACACTTTGTGGCAGTAATATTCCTCTTCAAACTTTCAATTGCTGGCAAATTTTGTAGAAAAATCCAGAAACTCAGTCCTTACTAATTAAAAAAAAAATCCCTTTGTGACCTCAGTAGTATTTAGCCCAGTGTAAAACAGACCTTGAAGCATAATAACTAAATAATCAACTGAACTCAAAGGCATTTCTGGTGTAAAACACAAAACCAGTCTCCCTCTAAAATTCACACTAAAAATATTTTGTGTTTTGTCATTCTTGCTCGAAAGCAACAACAAAAAAAAACCCAAGCAACAAAAAGCCCCACACAACACAAAAAAGAAAAAAAAACCCCACAAAACACAGAAAAAGAATCAAACCCAACCTACACATTAAAGTCTCTACCAACTTCCACCTCATTTAAATTTCAAGAAGCAAAGGTCATATTGTGCTTCTATTTACTCTTACTTGGATATTGTTCAAATACTTAATTGTTAAAGCATGGTCAGAAATACAGATCCTAAGGAAGGGACATCTGCTAAGACAGAAACGGATTAGTTTAACTGTAAATAACTGAAAAGAGAAAAGCGTAGTCTTTAGACTACACAAATTCTAGTATTTTTCCAGATAAAACAAAGCTGAAGCAGTTTAATCTGAACTGCCTTTTCAGCAATTAAACACGTCTGCTGTTTTAAGAGTGACAGCTTTGGATTTAACTTAAAACTACCAGCTTTTGACAAGTTAAGACACGTTTAATACTTCAGGTAGTGAAGTTCCACCAGAACCTAAGACAACATTTAAAGATGTAAAACCATTGTGATCTACCCAAAGGTCCCCAGGCCTGACTCCATCGTGGAGCTGCAGAGTTCACATTTACACACAAACACACACATCAAAAGCTCCTGCCAGGGCGTTTCCTGTGTGCTAACAAGTTCCAGCTTCTCTCCTGCTGGAGCTAAATTTAACCAAGACTAAGGTCGAGTCTTAAAAAAAAAAAAAAAAAGAAACCCAAAAATCCCAAACAATAAACCGAAAAAACCCCACTAACAAACAGAAACACCACACAAAAACCAACCTACACTATATACACAACTTCAGTGTAATGCAGCAAACATTTTACAGAACCCTTTGGTCTTAAAGGGGTTAATTATCAAATATATAAAATATGCAGCAAACAAGCAGCAGCCCCTCACCCTCTCGTCCTACACACTTCTGAAATTGCACTTTGAGGGCTGAGGCACAGATGACACCAGCTTCCACCGTTCAAGAGCTGTATGTGGTAGCTAGTGACCTCCACAGGGCAGGCAGAGGTTCCAGCAGAGCCAAGGGTGCCTGGCCATCGGAATGACAGGACTCACCACAGCCCGCATCAAGCCAAAAAGGTTCCTTACAAAGTCTTCAGGCTTTGCTTGCAAACACGCTAATTCTTGAATATTTTAATTACAGCTTTGTCTGAGCTAGACAGGGGCACATGCAGGTAGAAGGGTAAGAAACAACTCAGAGACAAGGAGCTTCAGCATGCAGGCTCCTGCCTGCAGCCATGCACTCCCATGGCCACACTCCACCACTGCCCCACGTCCTGTGTGCCAGCGGCTTGTCCTGAGCCGCCCTCGGGAACATCCCTGGGTGCCACGCAGCCGTGACACCTCTGTGCCAGGCGAGATACGCGCCCCTGTCACCTGGCACGCCCTCTACGTGGATTAATTCTGACAGTGCTGGACCACCTGGCAACTTTTCTTAAAAATAAAAAGGTGATAAATTCGACTAACACTTAGATCACTAATCAGGGGGAAGTTCTGCAAGGCAAAATGACACTGCAAAAAATTCTACTGTAGGCTGTTGAGTTTTTTTCTCTTTTAACAACACCTTGTATTCTGGGAATCTAAAACATGGAGGAAATCTGTATTTAATGGTAATTCACAAGTTCTAACTTTAAAGCATTACCATGAATTAAGTGCAGTTGATAAAAAAACTCAGATACTCAAAGTACAGATTGTAACTCTGTATATATTTTATATATTGTATATTTTTATTACGTAGTTACAATATTTAAGATCACTAGAACTCTAAGCTGCATATAGTTTTCCAATTTCATACGCATCTAGATACAGATGAATTCCCTAATGCACATGAGGAAGAACTAGATGACTTGAAGACCAGCTGCATTCCCAAAATTATTTTGGCCATTTAGACTGCAAAAGTGCCTGGGAAGTGCTTCACAAAGAGTGCCTCACCAAGTCAGTCACCTCACAAACACTGCAAACCATAACCCCTGCACCTGTTGATGCAGAGTATTTACAGAAAAAGGTCAGAGAGGCATAATTCAGTGAGCATTGCCACCAACTTCAACAGCATCAAGCCTGTAAGGGCAGCTCTTGATTTGACTGCAGGCATTTAAATTTCTGCTAAGGGCTGTGGCAGAATTCGCCGCTGCCATCACTGAATATCGCTTTTGTGGCCCAGCAAGAATCCCAAGAAGAGGCGCTACACCGCCCATGAGAAGAGACCAAACTGTTCTCTGCCAACACCAAAGGACCGATATCCCGTGGGACATGACACCAACGAGACACCTGACATCTGCCAAGCTGGCTGATCTGCACAGCTGTTCACTCCGAAAGCCAGTGGGACTTCTGCTTTCAAACTGGCACCCTCATTAGAAATTAGTATTCCAGACCGCAGGGAGGAAATATGCTAAATACTAAACTGGTGATACAACTCAGGAAACAAAGCCCATGCCCCAGAAACGCTCCCAGTCACACAGTGGAGAAATAACTCTCACAGGCACAGCTGCCTGGCCTTTGCTTCCACACTCTTCTGAACATCCTTCAGGCATAGGACTATCGCCATACTTTACACAAGGAGGCCAAGCACTGAAGCTAAGATATTGCAAAGTAGTAAGAAAGTACCTTTACAGATTAAGCCTAGAGTTTAACAGGCCTCCTCTCGGTGAGGGGGGAGCAAAAACAGAAGTCCTGAAACACAGCAAGAAAAACAGGACTTCTAGAAGTTAAAGTAATTCCATGAACATGAATTAGAATGCATATACTTCAAGAAGCAGGAGTGACAATGATGGATGAAAAAAGCCTACACAGTGATGTATCACCTACACAGCACAGAAATCTGAAATCATTATGCTGGATAAACCTCTCAAGGTTTATGAAGTTGAAAGATGGGGGCAGGGAGCAAGAGGACATTTTAGCTATGAAAGGAGACCAAACACACCCTGTTTGAAGCACAAAACTGAGTGAAAGAAAACCTGTGCTACAGTTGAGACTCTCCTACATCCCAGTGAGCAGGAGACAGACACCACAGGACACTCCAACACGTCTGTGGAGAGCCCAATCACAGCACAGAGATCATCCCATGAGCTCTAGAGTTTTATACTTAGATAAATAATCTAGTCAATTAAGCATGCTGAAATAGCTTTATAGAACTTCTCAAGTACAATGAATACTGAAGGATTAATTCAGTCATGCTAAACAATTAATTTTAAAAGGAAAGGATAGTAGGAGACAGCAGAGCAAGCAGACACTAACATTAGACCACATAATAGATATTCTGCATTAATGAGCAACTGATCCCTTTATTTACTTCTCTTCAGGATAAGATCAGAGAGGTTAAGGCTCCACAAAAACAAACTTACTCAAAAAAAAAAAAAAAAAAAGAGAGAGGCACTTACCAAACTAAACTTAAACACAAAACCAAATGCAGTGAGGATCACATAATGTTTCAGAGCTTGCTTCTGGGGTTTCTTCAATCTGGTGTTACACTATGCCTTCAATATTCAGAAGTCAGTTTTCTAACAGTGATGCTTCCTATACACAAACATATTGATAAGAAATAAGACCTTACACATTTGTTAGGCCATAAGCTGAGATTTTCATCCATTGCCACAGCTTTGCAATCAAAAAACTCTCCAACCACCACATCAAGTCTTGAGAGCTGAAAGCAACAAAAGACATGAACTAACCCAGTTTTCTCAGACACTCCCACACACAAAACCTAAAGCTGACCTTTCCCTATTTTTCTGGAAAACACGAAGATCTAGCTCCTGACAGAGCCTGAAATACCACTTTTTAGTCAAAACAGCATCTCTACAGATAAACCTTAATTTCAAAATCATGGATATAAATTACAATTTACAGATATTTATGGGCATCATTACAAATAACTAACAGATCAGGTTGATGTTCTTATACGCACAAGAGTTTGAAAGCTTGCTAAATAATCTTTCACCTTCAAAGAAAGGTTTAATCTTGCTGAAAGGAAGAAGTTCAGCTAAAGAAAAACAAACACCTCTGCTAAGACTGCTCAGCTGCCTTCCAACATATAATTCAGATCACAAAGTTGCCATGGCATCAACTTCAGGACTGTGGTCATACACACAAAATGCCTTTTTCCTATAGTCTTATGGGAAGCTGAGGAACTTTGGCCATGAACCAAATACGTTTTGGCTCTAAAGCAGATATAATTCATCACCATTTGAACATTCCAATGGTTAGCTACACTGAGAAAGCAAGGCAACCAGCACTTTAGAGCATTCACATAAATGAAGCTCTGAATACACTACCCAAGCAGTGGCAAAAAGAAACAGTATTTGTGTTTATCTTGCTCACTGGCACTATTTTAAAGTATATTACCATTTTTCACTTAAACAGCAGATCAGAACAAATGGGAAAGGTTCATTTTTGGCCACTGTATATTAAACAATAGTGGGAGGAAATTTTCTAGGATCTAAGGTATCACACTTATTTCCATTATTCCCTGGTATTTTCAATTTTTTAAGTATCGGGCTATTTTTAAGCAACAGCTATCAAAAATACGAGGTAACAGGACTTCTGCATGTACTGAATAATCCTGCAAAACTCTCAAGTAGGCTGGATGAGTAAAACATTTAAAATACTCCAGACCAGTGAACAAACTGCTTGCCAACTGTTTTTACACCCAGCAGTCACAGAAGCCCAGAGTAAACCTCCCACATCCTCAGCTGTTGGCTTTCCAAATGGTGCAGCAGCACTGGCTTCGTCGGAAACTACCATGTGAGGCAGAGCAGGCGAGTGCCACTGCCACTCTGCCCCGCGGGGCTACAGAACAGGGACCACGGGCAGGGGACACATTCTGCATCGCACCGAAGCACAGCTAAATCTCCTTCTTCCCCGGGGGCTCACCCTCACAGAAAGATGTCTCCAGACACATTCTATTTCTGAAAACAGTAATTCAGGACCCAGTCCCCTATCCAACAAATATGCATTATAAGGCTATGGAAAATAAGTACAGAGAAATCAAAAAGCTTTGGAAAGTATGTTTTAAAATACACTGTTAATATACACTATCAGTAACTCACATTCAAAAACGAATTAAATTATCGTTTTATCATTTTATGCTTGAGATCCCAGCAGGAACACTGATGACCTCTAGGGCAGGACCTTCTGCTCCAGCCGTCAAAACAAGGTCGCTGCCCACAGACACGCACGTGTCGCGCACCCCATGCCCGCCTCTGCCCGCGCACGGCCGAACCCGCACCCCGGCTCTGCCTGGGGCGTGTGCCTGTTCTCAGCGGCTCTTCCCCACCTTCTAATACCAAAACCAAACACCACCAAGAAACCAAGTCTTCCAGAAAGCAGCATTTTCCCCCCACCCCCCAAATCTTCACTGTTAAAGGCAAGAAAGCCGCTCCAGTCACCGGAATGTGACAGTGCGGGCCGGAGAGGCGGAAATCCCGCCCGGGCCCCGCCTGGGCAGCGCCTCCCCCAGACCGGGCCGGCCCCGGCCACTCCGGGCCATTCACGGGCTGTGGGCCACCCGCGCTGGCCCCGGGCCGCGCCCTTCCGCGCCCTGCCCTTCCCCCGGCCCCCTGCCCGTGCCTGCCCGACATGCCCGTACACGCTCCTCCGTCAGAAAGTTTCACCGGCGGCTCCGCGCCCGCCGACCCCGCGCAGCCCCCGGGCCGGCCGGGCGCGGGGCGGAGGAAGGAAGGAGACGGAGAGACAGGGAGGTCTCACCCTCACCCAGCCGCGGGCCCAACCCCTCGCCTCGGGCTCCGCGCGCGGCCCAGCCCGGGCTGCTCCGAGCTCCTCCGGGCTGGGCAGGCGCGTCGGCAGGATGAGCTCACGGGAGGGGCGGCGGCAGCGCCCGCCCCCCGCGGGACGGGCTGGGGCGGAGCGGGGCCGGGCTGGAGCGCTGAGAGAGCGCGGGGCAGTGCCCGCTCGGCCAGGCCACCCCTCGGCGAGTCGACGTTCCGCTCCAGAAACACCGACCGCAGAGCCCCGCAAAGCCAGGCCCAGGCTCGGGCCCGCGGACCGTGTGCTGCTCGGATCGCTCCACCATCCGTGCGCTCTGCCCGGCTGAGCTCCGCTCCTGAGAGCCCACAGGCACAGCTTGGGGCTGGGGGCTCCTGCGCCGAGCCGCGCACCGGCGGCCATCCGCTTCCACCAAAGCAGCCTTCCATCAGGAACATGAAAGTAATCGCATCGGTACTTACAAAAGCTCCACACGGCAAAGGATGAGTGGAATATAAATAATATAAATACTATAAATAATAACGACAGATCTGGAACAGATTGCCCAGAGAGGTTGTGGAGTCTCCCTCCACAGGTGGTTGTATTCAAGAACTGTCGGGACACAATCCTGTGCCATGTGCTCTGGAATGACCCTGCTTGAGCAGGGAGGTTGGACCAGGTGACCTGGTGACCCTGATGACTCAGCGACTGTGATCGCTTTCAAACCGAACCATTCTGTGATTCTGTGAAGATCTCAGACCGATCCAAGTTACTTTATGAACTGGACCACGCGAGGCATTTCAGACAGCCAGATTAGAAATGCCATGTATAGGAAGAAGGAGTGTGGCCCTGCCCACAACACAGAAAAAGACAAACTGCGTCCTGGAAAGCAGCACCTTTGAAGGGTTTGGGTCTGCCATGGCAAAGCCACACAACATCAATGCTGCTGCTCCAAAAGAAGCCAGTGTGTTACTTTACCTGTACAAACGAGGGATCAGCAAGCACATGTAGAGGTAGCATTACCTCTGAATACAGCAGCGAACACTGTTCCCAGTCTATCCATCCATATTTTCCAAGATACTGAAGAATGAGAGAATGCAGAAGAAATCCACAAAACTTATCTGAAGGCTGAAGATGATGCCAGGCAGCAAGAGTGTTAAAATACTTAGCTCCTCATAAAGACAGCTCAGATGGCAGCTTATGAGAAAAAACCCGAGGTACTGGTAATTTTCCTGTGGGGCACCCATGGTAACCCCAATGAGCTGTACCAAAAAACCCACCAAAGAGCATTATCCCTGGCTGGGAATGTCACACATAGATAACTGTCTCATATCAACGGGGTTAGCACTGAAGTGCCCCGTGGTTGTAAGTATTAACTATGTTAAGTATAACATAGGTTTAGCAGTGGTGATCTGCATGCATCATCAGAAACACTCAGCTGACATGTTTTTCTCCCAGCCTGAAGCTGCTTGCTTGTCCAATACTGCAGCTATCCCCTGCATAGAGGCCGAAGGGCTTAGCCTTGCTACACACAACCTCTACAGTTTCACATAATTAAATACAAAAATGAATCCTCCACACACCAAAAAAGGAAAATGTAGGGACAATCCAAAATACATTTATAAATGGATAAATAAGGATCTGCAGTTTTCTGTGCAAACTCTGATTGATTTTCATATGTAATTAATCATAAAAAACTAAATCTGAATTTAACTGCAAAATTACAGTGCCAGAGTATTCTAGAACATTTTCTACATTATGCAAGCATTTCACAGAATGTATTCCAATGTGCCTGTAAGGCGCACAAGACAATCCATGTACGTATTCAGAAAGAAGTGACAGGCTGATACACAAACAGCACATTCTCTGCAGAACATTGGCTATAACTGCCTTGTTTGGTGTCAGAAGAGCAGCGGAACTGGAGACAAAGCCCTTGTGGTGACAAGATCAACAGCAATTAGTGACATTACTCTTCTTTCACGGTCACTTTGGCAGCTTGGTAGCTGAAGATTGGTTCCAAAACAAGGGGGGGATGCTGTGTGCACCTCAGCCAGTAGCACAGTGTTTTTTCTCCAGTGGGGAATTGTCGCTGTGAGCCGCTGTTGAGAAATGAAGACTTGCTCTTCGCATAGCATAGAAAAGAGAGAGTCTTTATTATTTATTTCCAGCTTATATAGATTCTTGAAAGGTCACTCAGATTGGTCAGTTCATAACCTCCCCCTAGGCCCGATTGGCCAGGTTCGAACTACACAACCCCGAGGAACTGTTTTAATAACATCCAAACTTTATCTTTGTTTATAGAACACAGAAGGAATAGAAGAAAAATTCCCACGGGAAAGGTCTGTGCTAGCCACAGGGAATCCTCTTAAGCACATTCTCTTCCCTACATTTTGCCAGTGTGATGAGGCCTATATCTGGAAATAAAGGAATTTTCCTTCTGAGAGGAAATGTCAAAGTTGGGGAAGTATTTTATGGTTTTGTCTTTGTCTCTGAAATCTGAGACAAGAAACTGAGCTATGACTCCACTGTTGTGGGATCTATTCCTCAGCAGGTCCAGTGCTCGCATTCTCTTCCTCTAGATATGAACTCAAAAGTTTTGAAATAGTATTTAGAGTCAATTTGATTTAGGTCCTTCTGCTTCACAGGAAAGCTCACAATCAATTCTAGTGCTTCGCTATTTGTCTCAGTAGAGCAATGCTTTTGACATCAGGAACATAAAGATTTTTGCTTTCATCAGTAGCTTCCTTTTGGGAAGAATTTAGCTCACAGCTGTTCTTCTGCTTTAACTATTGTGCCCTCTGCTCCTTCCACTCATTTGTTCAGATGATTTATCCATTCCTAGCCACTGAAATTCTTCAGCTCTTCCTTCTTTCTTCTCACAAAGGTTATGGCTCTCCTCAGTCTCACACTTATCACGCAAGCTTCTAGTAGCTTATTTATTTTAGGAAAACAGGAATCAGACCACACTGAAATATAATGGCAGCAGTGTTCATTCTATTAACATACATGCTAGGGGCTAGAGAAATTAGAAATCAGACTTCTCCCTTTTTCAGCTTGGCTTCAGTGTTGTTTATGTTAGTTCAGGCTTCTCATCTTAACCTACTATTCCAATTATTCGTTTTGGAGGGTGCCTTCAAGGTAGGTAATTTGTAAATTTCAGAGGCTTCCATTCAATGTAGCTGCTTTTATCCCACCAGATTAATTCTCATGGAACATAATCTGGTAGAAAATCCTCAAGTTACTGATTTTAAGGTAGTAGATTGTCGTGGTTTTAAACCCACCTGGAGATGAAACACCATGCAGCTGCTCCCTTAACCCCCTTTCTTCACCCCCACCCCAGTGGAACGGGGAGAAGAATCAAAGTAAAACTTGTCTGTTGAGACAATAACAGTTTAATAATTGAAAATAAAGTAAAATACAGTAATAATGGTAAATAAAAAGGGAAAAAACAAGTGATACACAATGCAATTGCTCACCATTGGCTGAATGATGCCAGACCTCCCCCCTCCCAAACCTAGATGGGCTCTTCTGGGTACCTCCCCCAGTTTATAGACTGGGAATGACGTTCTATGGTATAGAATATCCCTTTGGTCAGTTTGGGTCACCTGTCCCAGCTATGCTCCCTCCCAGTTTCCATTGTGAACCTCCTCACTGGCAGAGCATGAGAGAAGAAAAAAAAAAGTCCTATTCGTGAGCTGTAAGCTCATTAGAACAGTATATGCATTTCAATCAGCAGATGCGTGCAGTGTAGCCACTTCTGCCAGCCAAGTTCCCGAATTCTTTACAGCCCAGGTCTGCAAAGTGTTAGGACATTCTGCCACCTTGCCGTCATCCCCTTTATTGTCCTTTTTATTCATTACAATTCAAGGCATCGAGACCAATTTTAGAACCAGCAGCTAGAATTTTCAACATAATTGGAGGGCTCTTTGTGACATATTTTCAAGTACTGTCTGCAGAAACCTCAACAGACTTTACTGGAGAAGTGTTTAAGTGCACACACACCAGGGACGAGCAACACGCCTGTCACCTTTGACTGGCACCTGTGAACAGCTTCAGCAAAATCAGTCTAAATTTGTCTTTTTGACTTGTTTTAGTTTTTAAAGCTGAGATCTGCAGAATGAACCAAATTAAAAGTTTTAAATTTCAGCTATTTTTTTAAGAGATAACCTTACTTTTCATTATTACTATTTCTTCATTGTAACATATAAAGAACAAATATTTCAGGCTTAGTAGCTTAAAGATAGCTCAGTTTGCTCCACCTCTTTAACTTTGAAAAAACATACTAAATGTGAAAAATTTAAACTAGAAGGAATTTAAGAAAGTTATGAACAATGAAAGTAGAAGGTTGGATTTAAATTTTATTATCAATCTTCATTTTAATGACTGTTCTATTTCAGTATATGGTAAATGTGTATTTTGCAACTAAAATGATATATATTATATAAAACATTTTTTATCGTAACTTAACAAAAGTCTTAATCATTCATTTACGTAACTGTAACTTCTGAATTGCTCTCGAGAAGTCAGGCCCAAATATAAAAGAAAAACACCGTGTATAGAGTCAGGTTCAGAAACTTCATCCCTTGGTACGTAACTGTTTACTGTGGGATACTATACCCAACTTTCTAAGTTGCCTGGCTCATGAAGCAATCAATTTGTTCTGAAGTGACCACATTCAGAAACATACTATGTAAGCATCTACAAACCGAGAAAATCACATTGAATGTACCCAATACCAATACAGTCTGCATTTTTTCCTATTCCTTGTGCTGCCTCACCTGTACCTGACTCCACCTGCGAATTCAGAGACTGGAGGAAGGGTAGGGAGTCTGATACTACTTTTTGTTACCATGGAATTATGCCCTTTGTATCTTCACAGCTTCTAGGTACTCATGTCCCCCATGAAATACCGAATGATATTTTCATAAACTTGTCTATTCTTTTCTTTTGAAACTTTTCCAGCAGATTAAAATATACCTCCTTGGCAGAAAACAGCTGTATTTCTGAGGGCAGCTCAGCTGGCAGAGCTGGAACAAGCTGTAGGCATACAGCAACCTCTTGTGGCAAATCCAGTACACATGTAGTAATTAATAACCTTTGAAACTGCATAAGCTACTCTTTATATGAGTTATAAACCTCTATAAAATTGCTTTAACAAACAACTGGAGAGTTGGAGAGTCTCTGTTAGCTGGACACTCAGCAATACTCAGACTTCAGAGCTATAACAGTCCTTCTCTTCAATTCCAGAATGAATTAAACATTGGTAGCCCATTATAAATGAAATGTCAGACTGAAATTTCTGCTAATAATATAATCTCAAAGTTTTTCATTAAAATTGAGCAAGAGTGGCATAATGGCCAGGAATAGAATCTGTGGCCATGTATGACAAGAACCATAAACATACTATAAAAGTACACATTCCTCCAGCCACCTGACCAGCTGCAAATACCTGTCCTGCGCAGGCTGAGGAGGAAATGGCAATGAGAAGGTGCAGAGAGGGAAGAGAAGGAATGGCAACATGTGGTAACAAGGGTCCTCAACAACAGCAAGATTTTCCAAGCCAAGAGGTGCCTTCCTGGGAACATTGTGTGGGAGTTGCATACAGGAACAATATGAGTATGGCAGATGACACTGATTAGACTACTGATTTTTTTTTTCCCCCCCATTGTAGGAATATCGTCTCCTACTGCTGGAATTAAAGGTGAACTCAGGAAATTATTTGGCTTATATATGCACGACTTACCAGGACTTCTGAGGCTTATAGGCCAGGCAGAGGCATACTGTGCTTGAAATTATTTGCAGATTTATGCATACCATTTAGAGAGGAACAGGCTGAACAAGTACATCCTGGAAGAGACAAAGGCTTTAAACAACAGCTAATATTTGTTTATTAAAATTAAGTCTTGTGCTATAGTTCTCTTGTATTGCAACTTCCCAGTCTTGCCATGTGTAATTTCTTTGCCATTTCATCTGCTGCAGTTTCACACAAGAGTCAGGAATCCCATCATCTCAATTCAGGCCTTGGTCTGTGCACTGAACAGCATATACTGTAGCTCCTGTTAGACTAGTGACAAGCTGCACACTCCCAAATTCCCAAGCAGCTCTGTCCAGCACCACCCAGCCTAGGAGCACTGAGTGCTTAAGGGTAGAGACTCTTCCTTTCCCCAGAGGAAACTCCTCTCTGCAGAGAAGTCCAACAGAACATGTGTGCCTCAGGCCATGAAGCAGCACATTTGACATTGCCAAGCTGACAAAGACATTGAACCAACCAACGTGTACTGAAATCTCTTTTCACAGCTTTCATTATCCCTTGGCTTCCCATCTCTGTAAGGTGTTTGGAGGGCTACAGCTAATAACTGCATATTAACCAACATTGTGTCCTCCATCATGGTGAAATGAAGATCAGCACCAGAAATACTTTCCTGAAATCATGTCCTTCTCACTGAATGCCTGCATTGTTTGAAATAGTCTATGAGAAGTCTGAAAACAGTATTCCTGCAGGGGTTTGATTTTTCTAGCAAACCTACCGTATTTGTTCTTTATGTGCTGAATTTGGTGGCAATTCATATTTAAATAATGAAAGCAAAGTATTAAGGTTTGAAATAAATAAAACAAACTCCCTGCAACAGAAGGCACAACAGCCTCATCACAGTATCATCAATGATGGTGCAAACACAAACTGGACACTACCTGACAAAGCAGGACATGGAACATAACACTTGCCAGGATTTTGGCTCTGCAAGATTCATCTTATAGCAGAAGAGGAGATTGCACCTACTTTACATTTAGCAAACTCATGAAACAGAGTTTATTAAAACTAGACCTCCGAACTTCTTGTCTGGACCTGTTTTTACATGTGGAAGTTTTACCCAGGTAGTACCTAGAAGATCCTTTCCATTCCAGCCTGCTCTCTGCCAGGCTATCGAGCACTCCCACACCACCCTGCAGCAGTGCTCCGTGTACATGGGAGCCTGGGCACTGCTGCAGGGCACACCTGGATTTGTTGGGCGGGGGGGACTGACACAGATACATGGGCTGAGCCCATGTTGCAGAACTCCTGTTTGGCCACAGACTCTGTCCTGCCTGAAACTCGAGTTACTGAATGTACTTAGCTCGTCTCTGTGGGACTGCACTTGCCAAGTGTGCACTGCACAGAGCAGTGCCTAGGGCCTTTTAACAGAACTGCTCCATCCTTAGCAATCACTGTATGACTGCCTGATTTATGCCACAAAAGGGATTTACTACAGCTCCCTTCTACACCAAGCACATCCTCCCTCCCTGAACGTACTGCTTTAAACAGTTAAATTTAACATTTGGCTTCATACAAAGTGATGTTCATAAAGGCCTGCAGAATCAGACCCTACAACTTTTCACTAATTACTGATTTTCTTCAGAAACAAGACACATAAAGATTAGAATTCTAAAGATTTTACAAATATTCTTTGCATAGGGAGCGTGTATTGGCCATCAATACATTAGAGTGCACTGTGCTATTTTTGGCTTTGAGAGCATGGATAGTCATTTGACACATGGACAGCCTTGACTCAAGTCCTGTCTGTTCACTGACATTCGTATCAATATTCACTGCCATAGAGCCAGCCTGGGGAATAAGAAGTGTGCTATACAAGATACAAAAGCAGATTGTTTTCCAAATCCCATACCTATAACTTCAACATCCATAAAGTACATTGTTG
Source organism: Callaeas wilsoni (assembly GCA_013398955.1). Classification (NCBI taxonomy): domain Eukaryota; kingdom Metazoa; phylum Chordata; class Aves; order Passeriformes; family Callaeidae; genus Callaeas; species Callaeas wilsoni. The sequence continues at coordinate 87,797 of VWPU01014925.1, read as the reverse complement.
CTGTTGTCCAGGATAACACTGATAGTATTTCACAAGTAGCTATCAGTCAGTTATGGAACCAGAGATAAAAAACAGTTGTCATCAAAAAAGCAGCAGTATTTTAATTTTTTCTATTTATTCAAGGTGTAACCAAATTATTTATTGCACATGCTACTAATCACCACCTCCTGTGATCATAATTTAATCTTTAATCAACACAAAGGTATTTACATTTGATAGATGGATGAAAAGACGCAGACGTTAGTATTAAATGGCAACACTAACTCCAGGTAACCTTCCCAGGACCCCTTGGTTTTAGAGGGAGTGTGTCATATGTTTGCAATAGCTTTCCACTGCAGTCATGGGGAAAGCGCACTTTAAAAAGAATCCTCATTTACAGTATAACCATTTTTTGAGTACCATCGTTCACATTAAGCATGAATTTAAATATACAATTTTTGTGTACAATCTCACTACTCTGGTTATGCATGAAGCTGAAGCATATTTAGAACATGGGTAGGGCTGGGATAGATATAGCTGGGTTCCTCTCTTAAAAGGAACAACCCAAGAAAAAATTCGGATAGGCTGCAGAATGATCAATGGATCTACACATGGGAAAGCCACTCAGATTTCAATGTCTCATAGTACAACAGAACCAAGTGCAAAAGACTGAAAATTTTGTGCCACCAAAAGATGGGATTGCTGGTATAATGTTACCCTGGTTAAATCTGTTTTTGCTGTATGCCTTTGGGACCACCAGATTGTAGGACTAACACTTAAACTCAAGATAAATACTATGGAAAACAAAACAACTACATCTGCCCCAGTCAAAGAGGATGAGAAAATTCAATCTCCACAAATTTTTGAAATTGGACCATGTGATCAAAAATGCAGATCAGCAACAAATGTTGTTTAACAACATTTGTCCACCCTGGTTTCTTAAACAAGTAGAACCAGTAATGCAGATTAACATTTCTACGATTAAATCAACGTGGTCACCATTCTTAAGTGCTTCCCATGCAAGACAATTAGCTTCGCTACATGGGCAAACCTCCAATTCTCCAAAAGGAACAAGAAATGTGACTGGAACCACAGGGACCTGGGAGTTTTAAATTGTACAGATGCTGAAGTACTTATAAATAACCTGAGTACAACTACAAGTGATTTAAGCAGATTGCAACACCCTCTGTGGTCTTCTCTACCAGCATTAGAAACTAATCAATGGCTCTTATCCGACACATTGCCTCACTGGGAAAGAATCAATGAGTGAGCTCATAGTTGATCCCAGAGGCACTTGGTGCAACCCAAGGTGAAGGTTCTTTGCTTCTTAGCTCCACCTGAGCTCAGTTGTGGATACAGTTAACAGCAGCAATTTTAAGAGAAGGCAAAGAAGGCACCTTCACCCACTGAAATTCAAAAAGTAATTTGGAATAATGACTGAATCTGCAAAGGAATTCCAGCCTTGGTGGCATTTAGTCAGTTTTACATAGAACACCATCAATAGCACAGTCCTGGTTCTAATCCATATAGGATGCCTCGGTGTCCATCACTCAATCTCTGCACTAGATCTGAATCATAACCAAACCCTACCCTGGAGCATAGAACATAGGCCCAAGAGCATGGGGAATGGCAAACCATCAGTGTTAGCACATGCACTATATGGGAACAGGGACTCACTTGTGCAGTAGCACCAAAGCCCTGACATTTGTCTGGATACAGAACAGTGTTTGTCATTTTGAAATCCATCTTGATGAAGCTCATGAACCTGTACTTTTATATACTGGAAAACAATGTGCTTATATGAGAACCCTTTGTGGCTTCCTATTTGTAGATAACCTTACTGTAGATACACATGATTACTCTAATGCTTATGTTTTGTAACTTCACCAAAATCAATGGGTGGGATTTCAATTATGCAGCTCCTGTCACATTGTATCAGCTATTGCAGTATAATTATATGCTGATTCAAGATCTGCTGCCCATCCCTGTTGGGATGAATCTCACATTAGTAAGAAAATTCATATAGCATGAAGATCTGCAACAACTGCTGAAACAAGCTCAGAAGAATGGATAAAATACTTTGATTCCTGTCCATCACGATGTGGAAAGCACACAAGTGTTGGAACAAGTGACATGAGACAGAGCACATGGACGGTGGGACACTTTTCAGATGCTCACTTACATCCATTCGTAATACAGGGAGTTTCAGTGAGATGTTTTACCTTTTTGTTCTGCTAATACTAACCCTATTAATGTTTTGTCTTAATTGCAGCACTATGTATTTGCATTTGGGAAATCATGACGCAATTGACTTACCTGTCATCCCTGTGATTCATTTCAGGAAAATATGTGATGGTTCCAAAGTGGGACTTATGATATGTATAAGAAGAATCCTAAGTATGGAAGTGGGGAATTGATGAATAACAGGAGCAAAGTTCCAAATAATAAAATAGAGAACAAAGCAGTTAAGCCATGGGAGCAACAGCCACAGGAATGTAGAAAACAGAAAATTTATGTCCTAGGTCCTTGAAGGGGAAGGAATAAAAAGATCACACCCTTCTTATTCAAGACCTTATATGATAGGCCAACAAACCCGCAGGTTTGACTGTTTCTGTGATGAGAACTTGCCCTTACCATGAACTTTCCACATCATATCATAATTATAATAGTAAAAGCCACATGCTCAGGCCCCTCTACCCACCAAGAGCCCACTGCTCACTGAGCACATACTATGACTTCTTGGGACACTATACCTTGAGACTGAAACAGAGAAGAGAAGCTAACAGCAACTTAGCCATGGAGTGAAGTAAGATCTGCTTGGCCTGAGACTGTAACCTATAGGTATGCCTGCCTTTGTCTGTCTCCATGCTAGCTCTGACAATTCACCACCCAGCACCCCTTTCTGCACACAACTGTGTGGGGATCAATTTCCTGCACACCAAAAGGGTGAAAGAACCAGTTTTGGGGCAATACTCTTCTGCAATCACTACCTTAAAAAAAGTAGTCCCAGCAGAATTAAATTCTGAGTCAGTGGAGCTCAGCAACCAACTCCCAATAGCAGGACAGCACTGTCCTCTGGCTCTCTCTATTGTCCCTGCTGTCACTGCAAGCAGGACATGGCTCAAGGACATTGCCTGGACTGGGATTTACACTTGTTCCTCCCCATTTTTAAGCTTGATCCCTCATGACCCTACTACTACCAGTCAGTGCTAAGTATCATACCCCACTCTACCAACTCTAACTCCAAACTCCAGCCATGGCATTCTTTGCATCTTGGCTCCTCCCTGCTACCTGCCCTGCTATCCCAAGGGTTTAGCTCCAAGTCAGGTATTTCCTTCATTTATCCACTCCAGCCCCAAAGAGGTTCAGACTGTTTCCATTGAGTTCTTCCTGCTTGCTGGATCCTTGCAGAGGAGCTGGGTTTTCTTAGAGAAAGAAGTGCAAGCAAAAAATACTTCTTTCCACTGCACTGAAATCCTTCCCAGGACTTTGTGAAATACTTATCATGCAGTAAGCCTCAGGCATGCATTCAGCATGGAAAACCTCAGGCTTAGTTGAAAGAAGTCTCATGTCTTTCAGTCATGACCTGCTTTCTTAGAATCAAGTTCACATCAGCCTTGCTACCATTAAACTAAAAAAACCCCCAAAGCAACAGGGCTGACAGTTTCCACTCCTTCAGTCAGAACTCACACAGTAAGTGAAACTGTTAGACTTCTTGGCATTGAGTAATTACTACATAGTAGTAACAGCAGGTTAGACAGAAGCCATGATATTGTAATAAATCCTGAGTACACTTAGTAACTCTTCTTATATTTTATTGTCAGTAACAGAAACACAGCAAGATACAAGGCACACAGCTTTTGAGCATTTCACCACAGTGTGCTGAGTGCTATATAGAATAGAAACTCACTTTTAAGTAAACACACGTATTTTAATGGGTATCTTAACATTTCCGTGGTTGTTGAATAATGTAAATTCTTTTAGGCAGTATGAACTTCTCCAAGGCAGGCTGTGGCTTTTGGTGAGCCACTCGTAATGTTGCTGCATGGCTTTTGTGGCTCATCTGCAACATTAAAGGGAGGAGAAAAAAGTTGTGATAGAATACAGCTTTTCAGCTATTCTCTTTCTAAATTTCATCATATTAAAGTAGTTTAAAAGGAGCAGTAAAACCTAAACCCACAAAAAGCTCAAGTGATCAGTACATAGAACTCATGGTACCTCAGTATATTTAGTTATAATTTCTGTTCTCAAAGTGGTATTAGTCTGACTACCTTTAGGGAATTTTTGATTTTTTTTTTCCTTCCCTTGTTTAGTAGCTCATAGAATGAGCTTCCAAGATAAGGAAAATACAGCAAATAATCAGTATGCCAGAGTTTGCAGTAAGTTGATTCAAATTCTCATTTTCCCAGATTCAAAATCATCATTATTACAGTAGCTAATTATCACATTCTAAACTAGTGAGGAAGTTTCATAGACAATATTCTGGAAATCAACAGGAGAAGGAAGTGGCAGGTCAGAACAGAGGAGATGATGACAGGTGGAAGAGAAAGAGGATGAGTTCTGTCAGTTCTCCTTTAAAAACTCTAAGCAAAAATTCAAGATCTACAGGCTAAAGTTATAAACACAACTGTTGATGAAAGGCTTGTGTTGAAATTATGCAACTGATGTTTTACTGAGCTCTAGGGATGAGGAACTCTTGTATGCTTCAGAGTCTGAAGACTCCAAGTGTGTAACAAAGAGATGATAACTGTCAGATCTTTGGATTACCATATAAACCAAAGAGCTGCTTGTGAAATCAGCTCTTCCAAAGGGCAAGTGTAAGTCTGCACCAACAGCCTAATGAGACACAGGGCAGGAGCTGTCAGCATGTGATCAACAGAAGGGTCCGTTAGCAGCTGTGGGATACAAGATTTTACAGGATCCCGTAGTATTCCTAAGGGAAAAGTCAAAAGATGCTTGACTGACTCATGTCAGGCCTCAAATGAAACAGCTAGATATGGGGCAGCAGTAGGACATGCTGCGCTTGTTGTCTGGGGATCATTCACAGAGCAGGACACTGGATCACCATCCTGGTGTCCCCTGCACCTGCCAGAGATGCCACCCACCTCCCTTAAGCAGCTCTGTAGTTTTGCTGGACCCTTACAGAAGTCAGAGTGATTTCCACGGTGGGATAAAGCACTGAAGACAAGGTTTTGCTCTGCACTGTAATCCTAGCTCTGCCAGACACTGACACGCCACTGGTAATTCTTCCCCATATTTCACTAAAGCTAATGCACCACAACACTTTACAGGCGGGACACACCTCAATGTCTGGCTGTGCTTCTCTGTACAGGTGTTCACAACTACCCAGGGCATGTTGTAGTAACTAAGAGTGGAATTAGAGTAAGGAGAGAAGGCCGGGTACTTTTTAGCCATCTAGCAGCTTAGCCACACAACCACTACAGAAATAGGTTAACCCAAGAACATTTAGTGGCAGATGAAAAACTTGCAACTGCCAGACACCAGTTTAAGGAAAATTCACTTTTTTTTCTTCATGTTTAGATTTATCAAGAAACCCTGACTTTTTTTCCAGACTTACTTTGTTCAGTGCTTCTGCTACCAAGACACTCATGTTCTGAGGTTTTGAAAAACTGACAATAGCACTGTAAAGTAGAAGAAAAAAGTATTTAGCATTTCCATCTCACAGAAACACTTGAGCACTTGTCATTTTCCAGACTTAATACAAAACATTTTGCAATATAAATTTAGGGTTTGGAGCTAAATCCTTTCATCACATTAAAACTATATAATATCAAAAAGGGCATGCTGTTTCAGAATGGAACAACACAAAATCTGTCTGACAGGCTGTTTTATTCAGATATACAAAAATTTATATATGAAATATCCTTGCATATCTGAAAAAGGATTTTTTTTGTACACTGTGAAATAACTTCACAGAAGCTGAGCACTGATACCCTGATCTACAAAAGCTTTCTTGATTCCAACCTAGACCCATGAAAAAAAATTCACCTTCTGCTTTTGGAGAGTGTTTCCTTTCACAGTAACTATTTATCAAGCCAGAACTTTTTTTCACAAGATTATCCCATTAACTTCTCCATATTCCAATGAAGAACATCATGTTACCAATATTCCACAAATAAACAAATCTGTGGATATGAAATAATTTAGTTCAACAACAGGAAGAACTTCAGAGTGCACATTCTTCTGATGATACCATTATATCCACTGACACATCTGTAGCTTAAAATGGAGTAGGGAAAAATCATTATAAACCCCAAATACCATAAATGTGACTCTTGAAAAAGCAGATATTGCTTTAGTTAAGTTAATGATTCTGTGGATCAGGCAAGACGTTTCCTACTGACATTTCAATTTAGCAATCGACAGTTTGCTACACTGAGAAATATAAGTTATTCAAGATCGGTTTACCATTAGGTAACAATGACTATGGAAAAGACAGCTGCAAAATTACACCCAGACAACTGCCAACAAGTGAAAATAGAAAGCTTCTAATTCCAGAAGAAAACAACAAAAAAATCAAAAACTTCAGTAATGCCACAACTCATTCAGATTTTACTGTCATATCTTTATATTGTTCAACTATCTTTTTTGTTAAGTGACATTTAAGAAAAGTGCATGTATTTAAGAAAAATGTTCAATCTTTGAAAAAGCTGCAAGAAAATACTTGTTTTAATGACCACATCAACTGGTCATTGTTACTTTATTCAAAATAGAAGCATGCCTTCATTTTTGGGGCAAACCAGCTTGATTAACCTTATAAAGTAGCAAACAGCAAAAGCCAAATTAGATTTTAGATTGAAATAAGGGATATAGCCTATATAGGAGATAAGACTCTTCCTTGGGGGTAGTTAATGTGGGTTTAAGTTCCTTCAGAATATGGACAGCCTAAAGTTCATTCCTACTTCACTGGAAACTGTTTGACCATTCCTTTATTTGGCACAGGTATGTAACACATTGTTTTAATTTCTGTTCAATAAAACATGACAATAGAGATGAGATTCAGCCTTTGCCTTTCCTTGCAAGGCACTGTCCTTGGGTTTTGAAGTTGTTGGGTTTGGGGGTTAAGTTGATAATTATTTCAATATCAAAATAATTTTATCTATAAATTGCACAAGTTAATTTAAGAATTAAACTCTTGTAGAATAAGAGTTTTCTTTGTTGTCAAAGCCCATTACCTAAGAACTTTAACTACAGGGCAGGGGTGAACAGGCTCTGCAGTGTAATACCTTGGCTTTTCTTTTCCTGGAGGTTTAGCGTTTTTCTCAACAGGTCCATTTTCTTGCTTTTTAGACACTCTCATACCTCCAGCTTTAACTGCAAGAAGAAAGTGAAATGTAAGTAAAAATACCTACAGAATTACATACCACATTACCTACACTTAGAAAAGAAGAGAATACTTTTACCCCAGATAACCATTAACCAGAAATAATCTCCCAGTATTCAGCTCCATGCTTTACTTGTACACACGCATATACAGAAGTAGCCAAAGAGATGCAGCAAAGGCTTCAAAATTCTGTGTCATGGCAGACTCAAATCAGCTTCCAGATACCATAAATCAAGAAATCAGAGTGGTTTCAGTCACTGCTTAAGTCATAACACCTTACTATGTTAATATGCATTCTTCCCCAGAAATTATTACATCTCAGACTTGTACTTTAAAAATAAAAAAGAAAACCAAACTACCATCTGAACACTTTCAGCTTTTTGAAAACTGTGACTAACAGCAGTAAGGGTTTCATGATTAGTTCAGGGTATTCCAGAATAAACCCAATAATGCAGATAAGAACCAAATGTATACTCATCTTGTACTTGTGTTCCAACATGTTTAATTATATTTTATTAACATATCTGCCAATCACAAAACCAATTAGCACTAATTAAGCCAGAGGCCATCTAACAATAACAATTTAAATTCTGAGGCATGTCTGAAAATTTAATTCTGAACAAAGAACATGTAAAGTTACCCAAAACATCCTCTTAAAAGAAAAACTTTCTCCCTCTTCAGGAGAGTATTTTAAGTTTTAAAACTGTGAGTAAGTAAGAAAGAACAACCTTACTGTTCTTTTCTCATCCTATTGAACAAGTTGCTTCATTTCACAGCAAGACTCCTATTCTGATTGTGAACAATCAAGGCTAGAGTTTAAATTTGGGGGAGGGAGAGAATAAGGAATGGAGAAAGGTTTTCAGAATTACTCAACTAGCTAGCATAAGAAATACATTTGTATCCATCTGTAACTAACACCCATTTTCTACCAAATCTGTCTGCTGACCTTGTATTTCCTGGTTGCAGGTTCAATTTTAGAAACAAAAATTCTCCCTCAGTCATGTCCAAAGCAGCACTACAGTATCAGAGCTATGCTATAGCTAGATTTGGCTTTTCTTCTCTTTTTAAAATGACATACATACAGTTAATTATACTGCTGCATAAGCAGCAAATGCTTTGCCTAGCCATCTTACAGCTGCAAATACGCTGGAGACCTAGACTGAACCTAATCCTTCTGGCAGCCTAACTGCAAAATTAAAAGTATCTGAAATGGACCTTTCAACCATTTGTTTCCAAGCATCTACCAGTAAAGAGAATTGATATTCTAAATACCCTCAGCTCACAAGGTGTGAAATGCTTCCTTGTCTTTGAGGCATCTTCAAAACTAGAATGACAAGGTAAAAAAAACACAAACCAAACCAAAAAACCCCAAACCAAACATCCACAACAACAAACCAGACCACACAAAAAAAGCCCTAGCATCTTTCAAGGTCTCAGGGATCTTCTTGATATCATTTCTCTTTCTATAAGTTCATCCAGAACACCAATGCAAGTTATCCCGAGTGTTCTCCCACAGATTGTTAGGCTCTTGTCTTTTTAGGAACCAGTCAAACCACAAACAGGGAAACCACTAAAATTTTGGAATTAGATTAAAAAAAAGTAACTGAACCTAGATTGCAACTTTTGTTTTGGGACCTTCCCACACGTGCAGGACTGGCAACTTCTAGATACAAGCATTGTTTTTAGTTTAAATTTAGCAGGACAAGGAGATCCAGACAGAGGCAGACATTTTATCATCATGAGGCTTTACAGAAAGCACAAGGGGAACTAGGCGAGGAGGAGCGAGACACCCAACACGGGAAGAGATACTGATACGTGGACAATCTGGAATTGTGCCTACTACCAACCGGCCCACAAAACAACGTTATATATAGGGATTAGAAATAACCCCTCTTCCTTTCCATCTCTGCACAGACTTGAAACTAGCCACTAGGAACAGCTGTCCCACCTGCCCACATACATCCATGGCAGGGGAAGAGTTAAACATAGATGCATCTAGGATGCACCATAAAGCTGATTTGCAATTTGCCCTCCAAAGAATAGAGAGGTATGTCAAATTTTAATACAGAGTTCAATTTTTTTATTTTTATATGTGACCCGTTAGCCATATAATCTAACAGTTAAGTGACAAAATCTTTACTAATTTCCACTTTTAAAGCACCATGTATTTTTAAAATAAAAAAAAGTAAGGAGGCACTTTCCCTTTTATGCTCCCCCCTCCAAGAAAAACCCCAATAACAAAAAAACCCCAAACAAGAAAACAACACAAAACCAAACCCAAGCAAAAACAAAGACAACTCGGCTGAATACTGGTCAGAATAAAGATGTCCATCTGAACTTCGGTCACTAAGTGCATGGTTGAAACCACTTATTCTTCCACCTCCATCCCTCGGCCAAGCTGGTCCCCACTGCAGTCACACGTAAGCTTCACCAAGACTTAATTACAGACTTGCTAGACTACAAGTTGCAGATTACTATCATGCAAGTTCAGAAAGACCAGTACCTGCTCCAGGTCACTGACTGCAGTGGTTTAAAGGCCCTTTTAGATATAGCTCAACTGTCCCTGCCACACACACAAAAATCCAGGAATGGATTAGAGACAAACTGAAAAAAACTATTTACATCCCAAATTCATGTAAAAGCATACTAAAAAAAACTCCAAACAAAAAATATTTTCAAGAAAACAAAACAGTTCTTAGGGGTACAGGGAGACACAAAATTATGTGCTACTCAGGCACAAACTGCTCCTAATAAATCGAGGGGAAGCCCCAATTGGTTTAAAGCCTTGTAGTGACGGTTCCTCACTTTCAAAGGCTGAGCCTGCAATGACTGTCCTTGCAGTGACTATCCCCCAGCTCCAAAGGCTGAGTCTGCAGCACCTCTGCGTGTGCCTCAGAACAGGCGGGACACAGCCCACGCACTGGTGTGTTTGAGAGACAGCTCGGCACAGCTCCCGGGACGGCCCAGGACCTGCTCACACTGTATGCATTTACACGCTCCCCCAACAAGCACAGGCGCTACTACACTCGCTACTGCATCCTTAAAATCCCGGTACTACATCCTTACAGTCGCCACACAGGCAGAGCGGCGGCTGGAACAGCAGGCTCGAAGGCTTCCTCACAGAGAGCTCTATGGGCGCGGGAGGGGCTTGGTGGACGGGAAGTAAATGATTCACGTTACTACAGGAGGCGAGGGATAAGGCTGTAATATTAAACACAGACATTTCATTGGCCATGGACACCCATTTCTCTCGCTATCGCTCAATAACGCGTTCCCGATCACCGAGCACACCCGTGATGGGGCGGGCGCGGGACCTTCTGGGGTGAGCGGGCCGCGCACCACAGACCCGCCTCCACCGTTCCCGGTCCCATAGGGCCGCTCGTCTCCGCGGCGGAGCTGCGTCTGTGTGGGACGGTGCGGCGGGAGAGCCCCTCACACAGCGCCCGCAGCGGCCCCGGCCCCTACCTGCGGGAGGGCGCCGGCCCGGCGGAACAGCCCTCCCCAGCGCCATGGCGGGACCGGGAGCGCCAGGAACCGGGCGGGGCAGAGCAGGGCCGCGGAACCGCGCACCGTCCCGAGCGGCAGCGCCTTGGGCGGGTCGGGGTGCGGCCAGGCGGGGTCGTGAGAGCGGGCAGCGGTGTGAAGGGCGGTACGAAGTCGCTAGTGAGGGGCGGGGAGCAGTGTGAGGGGCGGGGACTTTTGAAAACATTGCTCAAGACTCAAAGAACTTGATTTAGTGAGATAACTCTTACCCTCTTCAATCAATAGTGTCCGCTTGAGACGAGCAAAACATTTTCATTTCCATGCCCTCTTTAAAAAAATCCATGATCTTAAGAAACATTGACGTTTTACACAATAAAGTAGAAACACAACAACCCAGAGTAGATATAGCTAATCTGGAATTATTTACTGTATAAACTCCTTAACATTTTCATTTTCAGTATTTAAAATGACCAAAAAAAAAAAAAGGAATTATCTTTTAGTGTTTACCATCTATGTTGTAACCTATGCTGTGGATGAAGAAATCATCATAAAAGTTGTCAGTTTCTTGACCTTTCACTGGCTGTAACATTTCGTATGTACTGGTACCCCCGGGTGTCTAGAAGGATGTGGAAGGTGATGGGCAGGTGGGGCAGAAGACGGATCCTCAGGCGTTCTTACAGTGTTCCACGGGGATGTGTCTGCTCTGGGGAGTGAGACTGGAGAGCAGCATCAGAGCGCTACCAGCACTTGCTCTTTTGCTGCGTGCAGTGCTCGGTGGCTGAAGGAGACGCCTCCGGACACCCTGCTCACGGTGCCGGCCTCAGGGAGGGTGGCCCTGCCGAGGCAGAGCAGTCTGCCTGTACCGCGCGGGCCGGGTTGGGCTGATCTGCAGGCAGCTGCTGAAACCGTAAGGCGTAACGTCAAAAAGATTTCCCTAGATTGCTGTAAACATGTTCTGCTTTGCTGTGCTAAAGCATTTCATCACAAAATTTAGCTCTTTTAGGGATTCTGAAAACAAAACATGGAAGAAGAAAAAAATGTTAGTCTCGTGATTTATTTGGAATTGTCTTATTATTGGATCTCAACAATTAAAAAAAAAGGACAGAAGGAATGTAAAAATAGGATGTAATTAAGTGGAATCTGAAGAAGGGGGAAATGAAGTACAAAAAATAGACTAAGAAACCAGTAGGGATTTACAGCACAACAGCCACCTTATGAGTGACTACTTTTGGCTTGGATCTTTAAAGCAGAAAAAATGAAAGGACATCCAGTCTAAAATAGATCTCTCCGATATTTAATTCTGTATGTATGAGGCAGGAAATAGTTCTGAAATACAGCAATTTCCTCCCTAGAAAAGCAACTTACTTAGCAAATATTGAAGTCAATAGTGCTGCATGTCTCTGCCTATAAGCCTTTAGCCTGAAGTGGATTATGGCAATTTTGATTGGGGAAATAAATTCTTTCATGTAAAATGATCTGCAGGAGAGATAACAAAAGAACCCTACTCTGAAGTACTTGGCCAGTAGTAAGGGGTTTTGATATTCGTATTACTCAGTCTCAGCAGAGAAATGCTGATTTTTCAGTTTATTTACCTGAGCTGTGTGTTACTGCACAGATTGGAGAAGTGAAGTTTCATTACTTACCACGTAGGGCAGTCATGTAGTACAGCTTTGGTGTGCTGCCTAAAGCATTAATAATGGTAAGGTTTAGTGCCGTTGTAGATCTATTCTAGGAATTCTTGGGAAAAGCACAGGAACTTGGATTTAATAAGAAATTGTAAGTTCATATTGACTTCTTGCCATGTTAAATATAATATACCATTTCTTTAAAAATTTTTCTTCCACTCTCTTTCCTTCATTACCTCAGTCACTTGTAATAGCTTTAAACTAGAAGCTGTTGTGAATTGAAACCATATTTACATAGTACTTGTTGGAGCACCTTATTCTTGACAGGCAGCCCTTGGTGCTACCTCAACAATGCCACAGCACCAGCTTAGATTTTTAAACCTGATTTTATTTAATGATTTCATTTATTTAGACTTTTTTTTCTGTTTTCATTTAGACTTTTTACTTGTTGGAAATTATTAGACTGGTTTGTCTGGGTAGGAAGAATGAGCAAGAGAATAATCCTTCTGTGGCCATGGGATGGGGCAGTTGAAATCTCTTGCTTTTCCTGCCATCTTCAGTCCTATTTATCAATCACACAAATATCACACTTCAGAGATGTTCATCTGATGCTGGGGATAGATTTATTTTAATGGTAGTAATCTGCAAATGACTGAATTAAAAATGAATTTATATTGTAATGGTTCTATGTATTTTCAGAATGTGTTTTTTTCCATAACAGAGGCAGATGTGGGAAAGCCTGGGGGCAGACACAGAATTTTAATTGTGATAAAGAGACAATAGCCATAGAAAATTTTCCAGCGTGGTGCTCTCAGCGTACTGGAACTCTTCCTATTTCCTGACAATTTCTTCTTTAGAATCTGCATTCTATGGGCAGGTTATTAGCTGACCACAAAGTTTGAAAAGTCACTTGGCAGGAACAAAAATCACCGTGTTCCCAAGCAGGCTGTCTGTTCTAATCTAGCTAATACCTATTAGCATAATTATACACCAGACATAGTCCACATCTAAAACAAGCAGTTAGCATGCAGACGTATGGAATACCTTCCTCATGTGTCATGTTTTAAATCAGATCTCTCTGTTGTTACAATCTATTGCTCAGGACTCTGCAGTATTTTCCCTTCTCTATCTTATTTCCAGTATTGCTTGTTTTCAAATGTCAGAATTACTAAATTGTGGCTGCTGATATAAACTGATACTGGTTTTATATCTAGCAATTGAATGGTGAAATACTACTGCTGTTTTCTTAAGCTCAGTGACAGGTGGGCAATACCTTTTTCAGATGAGTCAAGACAGCTGCTTTAGATGCTCCAGGAGCCCAATGGAGACAACAAATATTCTGGTGCAGGTATATTGCTTATTTTTTATTAATACATGCTTTAATTTCCCCCACCCTTGGTTTTATTTTCTGTTTTACAGTAGTTCAGCACAAAGTTAATAATGTTAGAGAGATCATTTGTGTTAAGTGTCTAAAGCAAGAAGTGAAGGCAGCCATATTTTCAGTGGGGTTTTTATTGATATAATTGCTCACTAGTGCATCTAGTATGTATCTGACGAAATCTGCAGGATAAGTGTGGCTTCACATCTGTAAAGCTTGCTTTTTTCTTGCAGGAAACCTGACAAGTTCAAGTCCTGGTCCTGATCTGGATGCTAGTTGTTTCTCAGACTACAAGAGAAAAAGAAGTGTCCGGGCTGGAGGGTGCTGGAAGGTAAAGGGTAACATCATTGAGCAGAGGAACCTTACTGGCTAATTTTAGTTACAGATTTTTCTTTTTTTTTTCTTCACAGAAGGACTAAAGAGATATACCTTTGTCATCACATGTTTTATCCACCTAAGTGCCCATGTTTAAAAAAATATTGCTGGGTAGTGGAATGAGTGAATGAGTTCTGAAGAATTAGGTTGCATGGAAGTCTTACACAGATTTCACTATTTCTGTTGTACCATAACAGCAGCACTCGTCTCCTCAAAGGTTAAACATGAGAATTCACTGCATTTTTTTTCCTGTTCATCATGAGTTTGCACTTTCACCTTCAGAAAAGAGTTAAATAGTGGGAAGCAAAGGAAAGAAAAATACTTTTTAGTATCTTGCAGATTTTACATTTTGTGTGCTGTTGAACTCCTTGGTTCTGCTCAACTCCAATCACTTGTCATCTCTTGATTTTTCTACACAAGCACAGAAAAGCAACTTTTCGTGTCAGAGTGGTGAGCCACTAGAGGCATGTGACAGTCAGTAATGAATGGTCATTCTTTACCATCCAGAACTTCATACTGGACCCTTTCGTGAACAAGAAATGTACCTTTTTCAAGGGGATTAGAAACTAATCCAAATTCTCCAGTAAGTGCCATTGGAATAGCAGCTTTCTAAAAGAGTCATGATTGCAGGATACTCATTGAAAATATTCAGTGAGCTGTAAAATGGAGGAGAAGAATTGTGACTTGCCTCTGCTCCTGTTTGCCTGGTTATCATTTGTAGCAGGGTTGGGATAACATAGTAGTTGTGTGAAGGTAAAATATATTTTCTGTATTTACATAGAGGAATTAAAATGAAAGTTAAACAAGAGGAAGACATTATAATTGATAGTCTTTGAAGAAAAACCCATACAAAGCTGCTAAAATTGAATAATCAGAATTATTTCAGTAGGCCCATTTTTCTTCTGTGTATGTTGCTGCAGTAGTTATGGGTAGATCGTGCAAGCTTGATACAGTCTGTCTTTGAGAGTAAGGGCTGAGGTTGAGGGCAGGTAACTGCATGTCTCCTCTCTACTGCCCCTTTAGCTTCTTCAAAGGCAATGTTTTGCAGGGTGGGTTTGTCCTTCTGTCTTGTGAGGTGCTGGTCACTCAGAAGAAAATAAAGAGGAGTCAGAGGAATAAGGATTCCTCTCTTTTCTCTGTCAGACTACATAGTAGGATCAGTGTGTATGGGCACTTATAGATACTATGCTGTACAAATAATATGTGTTTATATTAGAAATAGAATTCCCCCTCTTTGGGAAGCACATCCTCTTTGTGTTCTTGGTTACATGCTCTTGGAAAGGGCAGGACGTGATGTGCCTGTACTGTTTACAGGGATAAGGAAGTGTTCTGTACTCCTAATGCACAGCATGGATGAACTGCTGCTCAGTGAGGGCCGTGGCGCAGCCGCCCCCAGCGCTGTGGGCCTGCACAGCTGCCAGTTTCAGTGGGCTGTCCCAGCCCTGCACAGCTCCTCTGAGCACATGGGCTCTCACACCCTGTGCACCACTTGGACAGCTCTGTGCTGTCTGGAGAGAAATCTTCATCTCAGTATTTTGTCCCCATCACAGGATAGCAGCTCTAGTGCTGTAGGAACATAGGCCTGACGGTCCCGTGATTTAGAGCCAGACTTTTTGTCCCTCTCACACCAGAGCAGAATAGTGCTCCTTGCACAACACTTTCTGTGCCCTTGGACCAAACAGGCAACATGGTCTTGTTAACTCCACCATATCTGGCACATCCTTTTAAAACCGCTTAGATCAGGGGAAGTTAATCACTGAGACAAGGGAAATTGCATGGCAGCTAGATCTGCAAAAAAAAAAGACACAGAGAGCCCTTTCAGAGCGACTTCCATTTTTGTAGTTTGTCCAGTCAGGAAGCTCTGCTGAAGACTGTTCTTAGGTTTCAAGTTTGGTTTCAAATACAGGTCATCTTCAATCTTGTTCGAACATCAACACTTAAAAGTATAGTCATGCTATATGGGAAAAGCTTAAAAAAACAGATGGGAGAGGTTTTTCTTAGTGTTTTTGAAGAACCTCATCAAAATTCATAAGTGGTAAACAGTAGAACAGGATGGGTGTTGCAGAGGGTTGCAGTTGTGTGAAAGGAAAAGGGAACAGAATTTCCTTTGCTGCCCTTAGTATGTCAGGCATGAGCAGGGGTTAACATGCCTACAAAATTTAAAATTCTTTGTGTTTGTTTTCCATGTCTGAATATTTAATAATATCAGCAAGCTAGACAAATTCAAACTAAATGCCTCTTCCACAATTGATGAATGACCTTATCCCTCTTTCATTGTATGGGTTTATAATTGTGTGCAATGCTTGAAATTAGCTAAGTACTCTTCTAAAACAACAGAGTAACTTCTCTGGATGACTGACAGCTTTAAACAGGATCTGGATCAATAGGAGCGCAGAAGAATTTGCAACCAAACTGTTTTCTGTTTGTTTTGTTCCCTTATAAAGAGAATTTATGTTTTGTTCCCTTATGAAGCACTTATTGTATACAAGGATTGATTTTTGGACAGTGGGGGATTGTCAACAGCAGTAATCCAGCATTTCATGTGGTATGATGATATCAGTTTCCTGGATCTCCCTGGCCATTCTGGGGTTGCACTAACAGATTCTGGATTTACTTAGCTATTTGAATACTTCTAGGCTACAGTCAAATGAACTGTGCTAAAATGCACAGTTGTAAAACTTGGCTATAAGGCTTTTGTAATGAGATAGAGGCCTTTGGAATTTTGTCCTAATGGAGATTAGTTTCTTCTCAGTGTGTGATTTCTTTTTGCCAGTGAATAGGCAGATAGTTCGTTTCACAATCTTTTTGACTTTGAGAGCTGGCTGAAAATTAGCACATTACATATCCTGCTACTTGTCTTATTCTTTTCCACATAATTCATATAACGTTGAACAGACTAGAAGGTGATGTTTCATACAGGAAATGTTATGTATAAAGATATTTACTAATATTTGGGGCTCCCTGAAGCAGTAAGGAGATACGGTGCCTGACATCATTGGCCTGCTCTAGGACTAGTGCTGGTCAGTGAATTAGCTGACCCTGACAAGCTGATCCAGCCCTTTGGACGGCTGAAGCAGCCCTTTGGACTGCTGCAGTCTCCCAAAGGGACGCCTGCTTTGTTTTATATAGCACTATCAATTCCTACTGGTGTGACAATGAGCATACTATGACTCTGCACACTAAATCTTCAGTGACATGGCTCATACAAACAATTAAGACAACAGTTATCCATTGTCCGTGGAATGTAGTTAAAAAAAAATAAAAAATAGAGTGAAATTGGAAAAGAAAATTGAGGAATTAATCACATTGAGGCAAGCTCTACAGGGGGATGTGAGGACAAGTATCAGAACAGGAATACTTACCTGAGTTTCTAAAGGAGACTGCAACAGTTTCTTCAGAGATACTATCACACATACCTGCCCGTTCCATTGCTGAACATACGTCATACTGAGGTTTTGGGTTTCTTTCTACGTTCAAAGTATTTCTTTCTGTTCAAACCACATGAAATGTCAATTCAACTCCTACATATTATTTAAAGATACGGGGAGTGTCGCCACAGAATGAGGGCAGGCAAGTTAATGTGGACAGCTGAAATATTGCTCGTAGCCCTTCCAAAAATAGCCCAGGACCCGGCATGGCAGTGTTCCCTGGGCAGGTGTGCTAGTAAATCGCAAAAATAGAAAGTTCTAGCTTCTGTGGTTAGTCTACAAAGTGGGTATAAAAGAATGCGAGAGGTGCGGCAGTGGAATAACCAGCAAGGCCAGGACAGCTGCCTGCCAAACTGCCCGCAGGCCACTTGTGCGCAGGGCACCATCCTGCCACAGGAAGAAACAAGGTCGACCTTCCTTTGTGTCTAATTGTGATACAATTATCAACTCTACTCTGAACTAAAATGCCGTAAAGCAAGCCAAATAAATAAAACTTTTTTTGGATGGGGTAAAAACCTTAATAAGAGCAAAAAGAACTCAGTATTTTTTGAAAATGCATGCATTTTAAACTAGTGAATGCCCTGTAAGTTGTATGCATTTCAATACAAAATATTTAGAATCTGTAATAAAGTAGTGACGTCTTTGGATAATGGAACTCATGAAATATGACTTTGATGCTAATTGTGAGAGAATGAAGAACCTTGCTGCTGACTTCTGCCTTCCATGCAGACACTCATTTCTCCCCCCTCCCTGGCAGTGTTTGGAGAGGTTTTCAGCTGGGGCAGCCAGCACTGGGTCCTTCCCTCACCACTGCCTGATGGCCACAAACGAATCCCTGCACTCTGTGATGGGAAATGACAAACTTTCCAAAAGGTCTCAGTGACAGCTTTCCCCAAGTGCCTGCTGTTGTTGACAGCTATAGGAATCTACTCGTAGCTACAAAGTCATGTTTGCCTTGTTTTTCAAAAAGTTTACTCCTGTTTATGTTACCTTTTGTGAGTGTTAGTCTTTGATACAGTAACTCAAACACAGAATGCATGCTTGACTACTGTCCTTGGCCAACATTAATTCAGTCTGTTTACTCTGATAGAAAAACTCGTTAGACTTTTCCGAGTGTTCTCAATCCTTCTTCAGGATACTGGAAACCCTGAAAACCCAAGGAAAATGCAGTGACGTGGAGCAATAGTGGTGGTTACAGACAGTGTAGAGGTAACACACTATACACCACAGGAGAGTTTGCGATTTAGTTACTTAAAATAATCAAATATTTTTATTGGAAAGAAATCCAAGCAGAATGTAGTCAGAGTGGAGACTATGATTTCTAGGACAGCAAGGTGACCTCAGGTTCCTTGAGAGAGCAAGGGGAGGGGTAGAGGAGTGATGGCAAGGAAACAGGCTAGACTTCTGAAGTATCTCGGATTGCCCATACCAAAAGTAAAAACACAAGCCTGAGGAATCCTGGTAGGAGGGTGCTGGATTTAGCACTTTGGGCTGCCAGCCTGACACATTCAGGACATTTCCACTGGAGAGAGCTGGGAAAATGGCCCAAATGTTTTGATATATATTCAACCTGCTTAAAAACAAGCAATTAGACTTAATTTTCATGGTATGTGTTTCTGAATATCACATAGAGAAAATCATAAGAAAAAAATGAACAGGGAACAGCTTTCCATGGATGAGACTTCCATATTTATTGTTATTCCATGTGCATAGAAAATGGCAGTGAAGTTCCTTATGAAACAGGCAGGGAATAGGAGAGATGTGGATATACTGGACCAGACTTTGTGCTTCAAAATTACACTATTCATTTTTTAAAGTTTGGGCTCTTTTCCTCTTAGAATTCATAACACTTTCTTTGTTTTGGGGGTTTATTTTTGTGCATGATGTTTCAAATTCCTTTTCCAATGACACACTGCATTACAAATGGATGGCACTTGAGACCAACGTGGCATTTCCATATTTACACCAACAAAGAAATTTACATAACGCAGTAGCATACAATCCTGACATTCAGTAATAGCAATAAAACAAGGGCAGCCATTGGATTTTTTCTGTACAAACTATCAGAACAAGACTTTTATTCACATAAAAAAAAATCAGCTTTAATTTGCTCTGACCTACACACTTTCCAAATTCATCGTACTCAATTCTCAAACCTTTCATCACATCGCCCACACCCTCCACACCCTCACCAGACTACAGGAGCTACAAGTAGTGATACCTAACACCTAAGCAGAGCAAAACCACCCCTGCCAGCTTTTTCTCCTCACAATTCCTCACTCAAAAAAAAAAAAAAAAAAAAAAAAAAAAAAATTCCTCCTTTTTCCTTCTTTTCTTTCTGTTTCACATTTCTTAACCAAAACAACATGGGGCCATTCCAGTCCTTCTCAAGCTAGACAAGAAGCACACTGGGTTTTTCTCTCTGGTGCTACACCCAGGAGTCAGGAGAGCCTGGGTACTGTTCTGCTCGGTAAGATGATCGTCTGGTGGAATAAAAGTCTACATAATTGGTGGTTGATTTCAGTCCATACTGTGTTGTATAATCTGAAGTAGCAGGAAAGTGAACTCGATCGTCAAAGTAAGGGTCCTCGTAGCTGTGTGGGGACTGTAGGTACAACCGGTAGGCATCGTAGTTTTTCCTGGTGGTATCTTCTTGGCTGTAGTACAATTGCTGATGCTGCTGGCAAAATGATAGCAAAATAAACTTTCAAAAATATAATTAGCAGAGCAAATACTTATCCCAAGTGCAGCTCTACCCATGAGAGTAACGCAGGTTTCAAACCTCCATGAGAGGTACCTAAGGAAATGGAGGAAACGCCCCAGAGCCTGCTGTGTGTCTCCTCCCACATCACTGCGAAGGGAGTAACTCTCCAAAAGTGCACAAATTTAGAGCTCAAGTACAGTAAGTACAGAACCTGGCCATACCTACCAAAACCAGCCCAAACCCAACTCAAGTCAGAAAAGAGGTCTCAGATCCCACTGTAAGAAGGTGCTAAAACATGTGCTCCCCTATGCATGGGGAGGTCCTGCCAGCTCAGGGCACTGACCCAGCACCTGTGAGCTGTTCAGGGCATGCGCCCAGAGCCCCAGGCTCCCTTAGCCCCTCCTGTTGAGCCTGGGCAGCAGCGCTACCAAAACACAGCTCTGGGCTCACCTGCAGCCGCCGGTTCTGTTCTCTTGCTGGTGAGGAATAGGAACTGATGTAAATTGGTGAAGCTTTGCTGGATCCTGGGAGAAGAAAGTTTAATGCATAAACATCAGTCTTTATTCATTCAGCCATAAGTCTATTGGTGTTTATCTTGCCTTTTATATAGCACCCATACTATCAAATCTGCAGATTTCAGTACCTACTAATGGTATAATGGAATAACAGAATGAAGGCAAATGTTGTCTCTCAGCAGCAGCTACAGTGAAGCCAAGAGGCTTATGTTGCTGTTTCCCATTTTAGAGACCCAAAATCTTTAAAGCAAGGAGTTCCCTTCTCTGTAGTCCCTGTCATCTATTGGTTTGCTACTTGTGTGACATAGAAAGAAGGAAATGAGATCAGAGAAAAGATGAAATCTTGGTATAATTTAGTAATATAATAATATACAACTGCACATTAAAATTTATAACATCGTCATCATCATCATCATATAATGTACATAATAATACAACTTTCTGTACTAGTATTTTAAATAAAAATAAAAATTCCAACTGCCTCTCACTTCCCAATACAGAAAGGGATCTGTGTTTACTCTGGTACTGGGCAGTTTTACAGAGAACAGCAGAGCCAGGTGGCACCCTGCCCTGTGCCACAGGCAGGGAATACCAGGAATGGAAATGGAAAGCAACAGTTGGCAGCGACCAGCCCGCTAATGCAGTTGTCTGTGTATGACTGTGAACTCTTCACACAAGGAATAGTTCCCTGTCCCAGAAGATCCTCAGCTGGTCTCTTACCAGTGTAGATGTCTTTATGTGCAATGACATCGCCCTGGCTACTGTAATACTGCATAGAAGGGTGCGTCCTGTCGTACTCGGAGCGAGGCTCTCTGATTCCCAACAAAGCCGGGGACGAGGACGTGCTGCCAACTGATGGAAAAGAGAGGTTCTCAAGATTAACAACAAAAGCCTTTTGCATACCCAGCCTTCCTCACCACTTCCTGCTCCAAGGGTTCACAACCAGGGGATGGGTAAGGACAGAACAGTCAGAGTTATTCCTGGGTGAACACCCTAGAGCTGCCAGCAAGGTACCAGAGATTGCAAGGGGTAGTCACTGCTCTGTGGTGCTTACAGGCAGACACAGGATTTTTGTGATGCTCACAACTCAGATATGAGACCTTACCACGCCTAGGTACCTACCTTACCATGCCTCCATACCATGTGTGGAGGTAGAAGATGATACTCTGCTAATGGTGATGGTTTATCTAAGTTACATTTAAACACAATACTTAAATCCATCCTGTCACTTGCCCAGCCTGCCTGGCCTCAGTGATCCCTGTATACACAGGTCAGTCCTGGGCATGGTGTCCTCCAGGAGGCCAATGGCCATGGGGGGATCCCAGCAAGGGATCACTTTGTGTTCCTCAATAAGCAGCTGAATCTCAACTGCAGTTGTAAGAAGTTTGTTCTGCTAAATCCTCCCTGGTCTACAGATCACTTGGGCTTTGTTGGCTCACAAAGACTCCAGCAATGGGAGAAAAATACTTGAAAACAATTTCTAGAAATTTTGCTTCAAACTATTAGTTTAATGATAATCTTTTTCCGCTTGATGTGTCCATTACAACATAGCTCACAATTCTGTGTTATTATGGATAGTTTAATTACTGGTATTTTCCTGGCATATTCATGGCTAAATATGCCATGTTGTTAAAATTCTGACATGGGTCAACATAATAGTGTGTGTTTTAATAATTAAGTGATTGAAACAAGAACTACTGTTGCAGGCCAAGCCTATCTGTTCCAACAGGCATCTGCTGTGCCCAGCACAGTGCTGCACAGCCCCTCTGGAGATGTGGGCCTTGCATCGACTTCTATCGACTCCCGTGGGCTTGGTCGTGTTCTGGAGTAGGAAAGCAGACACTTCCTATTAGGAATTGTTACTAAACCCTCTTTGAAATACAACATCCTCTGAATATTAAGTTAGAGCTGCTCATCTACTTCCTGCTTGTCATTCAAAGAACTGGAGTAAACATAGTTGTTCTGCTGGTATATCCTGGGAGAGAAAGCACTGAGATAGAAATTTGACAGTTGGTATCAGAATATCCTTTTACACTTGGGTAGAATCCAGTCATTCCCTGAGCCTAAGGTGTACTTGCTTCCTTGGTGAGTCAGAGGAACTCTGGCACAAAAGCCACAACAGGTTTAATTCTTGCAGGAAAATAAAACCCTGGTGCAGTCCTTTTTTTTCAAGTCAACCATGTCATAAAGGAATGTGTGGGGCTTGTTACTTTCATGTAAAGAAGTAACTAAACAAGAGTGTTGTAGGAATTGGTCACTAATTTTAGCAGTTACAGTAGGTAGGTATTTCTCAGTATTAACAGAGGTCTGCTCTAGATAGTCTCTAGAAGACTAAATTGGGTAAAATAAAATGCCAAATGAAGACAAAATAGAAGGCTTCAGGTAGGTTTTGTATCAGCCCTCTTGAATATCTAAATCCTAGCACTGAAGACATTAAAGTAACAAAGGTGAGACATAAGTGAGGAGGAGTCAGAAAAGTAAGATTTTTGGGTTTGGTTGCTCATTCTTATGGAACATGACACAGGTGGGAATGAAAACGGGCTCCTCACTGTGGGTCTGTTGCTGTTTATGCTGCCAGGTCCCCATGTTCCATGAGTCCCCTCCACATTTCCCACACAGCGCAGGAGGAGTGGCGTTGAAGAGGGCAATGGTTGGTAACCACGTCCAGCTCTATTCATTGCAGATTTCACTTTGCAGGAACAGTTCAGGGAGCACTTGGAGCACGTGAAGTACTTTGCTCAAACACCAAGGAGCAACAGCCTGACCTCTGTGTTTTAAATGGGATTAGTACCAAACTGAGAGGCTGTTTGAGTTGAAAACATGGGACAGCAGGTCCCCTTCACCCTCCCTGACTGACCTGACTGCATGACAGGTGACATCTGCTGATTGGCTGTGGATAGAGAAGGATGGGATTTGAATCTCTCTCGTTCCAGTGTTGATACTGGTGTAATAAAGTGACTTTGATTCCATCCATCCTGTAGAGTGGCAAAAAGAAAAACACATCAGAATAAATTGCAAGTTATAAATAAATGAGATTTTGTGCCACTGTTTTCCAGTGTAAGCTAATTTTATAATTTACCTTTTTATAAATGCTCCGGAGGTCTCGGTACTGCCACAGCGTGTTCAGTACCTGGGCCGCTGCCTTGACAACCTTCAGTGAGGACCTGAGGAGGTGAAGAATATGGCAGTGTTAGAAAGCCACTGAATTCCACTTCAAAAGAACAGTGTTCCTGAGCTTCATAACAGCCTGAACCTGCTGCTGTGGGGCAAACCAGACCCTGCATCACCAGCATGAGTGCAGCCAAGCCAGCAGCCTCAGCAGGAGATGGGGCACAACCTGATCAACCTGACAGTCACTTCCCTTTCCAGTCTGGAATGTTCTCTTCAGGTCACCCACATGAGGAATACAGAGAGAATAGTTGAAATAGCTACTTGTCAGTGTCTGCAAAAATTAAAAATCATTTAAAGAAACATTCTATTTGGTGCATTTCATAAAAATGGAGACTTCAGACTTTAAATCACTGTACAAAACCCATAACTGTGGAAAAAGAATAAGAAATAAAAGTAACCTGCTATTAAAAAGCCTCCAGATATCCTCATAGTGAGTCCTTGTTCTCAGTTCTGTGCTGTGCTACTGAAAACTTTGGTTGGGAAAACACTTTTCTACTCTCAAGAGCAAGACAATGAAAGTTGCCCCAAATATTATTAAAAATAAAATCATGGCATCTTTTCATTTAGAAATGGAGCAAGCTGGGAGTAGTACTGTAGTAGTGACTGGACGTTAAATGCCACAGCATGGACATTTGTGTTAAACAGGCTTTATTTGTCAATTTGAGGATTCATCCAAATAGTTTTTGAATGAAAACACTGAAAAAACGCAGTTGATAGAGTTAATCAGTGAGTATACTCACAAGATTTTAAATTTGTTCAGTGTAGTTTGA
This sequence comes from Callaeas wilsoni, assembly GCA_013398955.1. Taxonomy (NCBI): domain Eukaryota; kingdom Metazoa; phylum Chordata; class Aves; order Passeriformes; family Callaeidae; genus Callaeas; species Callaeas wilsoni. The sequence continues at coordinate 63,024 of VWPU01014925.1, read as the reverse complement.
ACAAATTACTCATAACTGTAAGTGCAGATGCAACTTCACATGTCTCCACAGAGCAATGAAGTCACAGAACAGATCCCTGCATCCACACTTGCAGCTGGAATGAGCCTGTGTCTCTTGGACATAGAAAGTGATATAAACTACAGATGCTCAAAACACAGCCCAGCTTCTTGTGAGCCACAGACTGTGCTAAAAATGTGGTGTGTTTAATTCACACTGACCCATGTCTCTGAGAAGAGATCCCTTCCTGTCCTTTACCATCAGATCCAACCTGGGAACAGCACACAGGGCTGACTGTACCACCAGCATGCTGCTACCCATGGGAAGATTGGTGACAGCCTGATGGGTACAGGAGGCCTTGCTGAGATGGTTTGTGTCAGCCCTGCTGTAGAGGAGAGCAGCGATGCTGAGCATGGCCACAGGATCCCTGGGCTGGGCTCCTGCTAGCCCATCCCACAGGGGCCTTCTGCTGCTGACCCACCACATGCTCACAGGTTTCATTTCCACTTGACAACCATGGTGCCAGCAGAGAACTCGCCCGACAGCCTCCCTGGAGCCCTGGCATAGTGGGCAGGACCGGCTCCCCTCAGCCAGCACTTGCTTGGCAATGCTGTTTGAGGGCATCCCCTCGGCCATGTTCTCCTTCCACTGACCAAAGGGCTGCACTAGGCACAATTCACAGTTGCTGGGATACATCCTGACAGAGGTGTCCAGAGTCTGACTTGGAAAAGCTCCAAATATTCTCTTAATCTTGTAGGTGTTTAAGAGGTGACTGTTTAACTCATTTAACTGGGATAGGTCCCATGACCACGGTTACTGTGAGCAGCTGTACAAGCCTCCAGAAGCCTAGGACAGAGAACACTGCAGAGGACAGTGGTACCAGCACCTCCTCCCTCCCAGTGAGACTCCAGCTGCCAGCTCCTCAGACCCAGACTGCAAAAGCAGATCTTTTTTTCACTCAAAAAACCATTTCCTGCATTCTTAAGCATTTTAAATGGACACAAACAGCTCAGGTACATCCTTTGCTGCCTACTTGCCTGTCACCTCTTCCCTTTGTTATGTTGACCAGCTTCTCTATCCCACCGGTGTCGGCGAGGGCCTTGGCGTTCTCCATGTTCTTGCTGGTGACCTCGTGCAGGGCGCAGCAGATCGCGGCCACCGTCTCGTCCGACAGGATGCTTGGCCCGTTGCCTCCTGGGAGCCGATTGACCAGGTCTCGCATTGCATATTTACCTGGAAACACACACCCACAGAACCAGGTCAAAACCTCAGTGTGGTCCTTCAGATTGGAAATTGCAGGACTCAGCACAAAAATGCAGCTGAAGGCAGTGAGAAGCAGCACAGTATCAAAACCTGCCAAGAATTCATGTTTTACACAGAGTCAAGAGAGACCACACATCAATTTTTGAATTTTTTTTTCCTTTTAGCGTAAAAGTGTGAGAAGATGAATTTTGCACTAAAAGAGGAACAATTTAAAACAAGAATTATTTGGAGAAAACAGAATTGTTCAAGGAAAAGTGTTAGGCTACTTATTATGATTGACAGAGCAGCGCACATTGCTGGGCTTCCTCTATGGGAGGATTAAAGGAATCCTTACAAGTAACTGGGAATTCTTTCTCCTGGATGTTCTGTTCAACTTGTTTGCTACCTGTCAGTGCCCAGCTCTGTCAGGCTCCAGTTGCTGACTGATGCCAGAGATAAGCTGCACACAAGGGACAGTAACTAAGATAGGGTCAAGGTTTTTTCCTGTTTGGGCTGTACTGTTAATTGAATGATTAGCTGATTTTATAGCAGACATGCATTTGTACATAACAGTGAATAATGAAGGAGCTTTGCACAAAGCCATTCGCTATCTATTTGCATAATGTGCCTGAGAGGAAAAAAAAAAAAAAAATTCTGCAGGCAAAAGGAAACCCACTGGAAAACTATCCCCACAAGGCTGTCTGCAGCAATACCCTGCCATTGCCAACTGTTTAGCAAGCTCAGCCACATGCTGCATCTTCCAACATATATTGTGATTTGCTGGCGTTCTCATCTCTCATTTCCTTCAGTGTGACCCTGTGAATCCATTGTTCCTTTCCCACACTGGCAGAGAAGCGCCTAAAGAGGATTTCTAGCCTGCGGTAGTGCACAATTCACTTCACATCTCGCAATGTTTTATACAATGATCTGTTTCAGAGTGTATTGGAGACCAGAAATTCTTTCAGAAGTACAGCTTCGACAGGGAGAGGGAGCAGGTGGAGGACCATTCCTGAACTGAAAAGTTTTGCCAGGAATGGAGAAGACATCCTGACAAGAGAATATCATCTGAGTCTGACCTGCACAGGGCTGGTGCTACAGAATAGGATTCTCTCTTTACACATTTCTCATGTGTGTAACATCTGCACTGCAGGAAAACACGCTCTCGATGTCCCAGATGGAGAAGCTTCAGAAACAGGTAACAAAGTTCTGTTCACCTGCATTTCTCTTTTTGAGAATAATGATCCTCCTGTCTCTATGAACAGTTGTTATATCCTTGACCCCACAAGTCTACGCACACAAAATGCTTTTGTAACAAAAATGAGACTTTTTTATATCACGCCATTTGTTAGCAGGGTTCACTGAAGCCACAACAGCCTGAGGCTGAGGCATGTTCAACACTAACAGACTCAGAAACCTCAGGGCAGGAAAGTTGTTTGTAGTTTTGTTGGTTTTTTTTTTTTTTTAATTTTTTTTTTCAGCCTCATTTGCTTCTGGTTGTAGTATTTTCTTTATGTATTTTGTTTTTAACTTTAGGTAACTAAAAATTATTTTTTTTTTGTTGGTTTTTTTTTTTTTTTAAAGCTAGATGAGAAAGGCACAGATGAATGCTTAAAGGGTTAAGTATTAGAATTGACAAGACAGTAAGTTTTTTTAGCAAGCACCCCCATGGATGACTTAGTTCAGCAAAGACACAGATGTTGCTCTGTATCTGTGTTTTCCTGGAAATAGTTCATCGGGAGAAGATTTCTTCTCTCTCTTCCTGTCCAAAATTGCTAAAAAAGCACTGCTGTAGTGACAGCGGATCTGTTCCATCCCCCAGGAACACCTGAGAGACCTGCATCCCGCAAGTAGGTGAGCACTGAGCTCCAAGGAAGCAGAGTTGTGTTTCCATCCCATTTGGCACTGAGGGTTTTCTGTCTGGTTTGACTGACTCCCGTCCCAAGGTGACTCCCATCCATGAAAGGTGGCCAGCAGCAAACCAATGTGGCAATATTGCTCTGGAAAGCTGCTGCTGTCAGGAGGACTCATTTATATGACACAACTGATGTGACACAGGAACATCGAGTGTGCTGTTCCCATTAGTGGAATCTTTCCTTGGATTTTCCCATCCAAGGTCCGACATCCTGGTGCTGGCACTGTCTTGAGGGCAGTCTGTACGTACCAATAAGCTCCTTGTTCCGGACATCTAAGGCCATGTTCCTTAAGGCAGTTGCCACAGATGACACCACTCTGTCGTTGTCCATCCTCAGCAGCTCCACGAGGATGGGCAGCCCCTTCTCCTTCCTCACGGCAGCGCGGATGTAGGCTGCGAACTGACGCAGAAGCTCAGTTACCCACCAATCCACCACAGCACTGCGACTGAAACAGCCTTGGGCTGAACTGGAACTCTCAAGCACGTTTGGTCATTTCCAATAAAAGATGACATGTTCGATGTGTGCTTTTTCTATGATTATAAAGGGCTGGCTTTTTGCCATTTTTCACTCATTCGCCTTACAAAGAGAGAAAGTATCTGAATAGATGACAATTATTGAAAAGGGAGCAGGGAGTTTGGGTTTTGTTTGTTGTAATTTTTTTTTTTAAATACCAGTTTCATAATGGTCAAACAGAAAAAGGCTTAACTGGCTTGCTGCAAGCAAAGGAAGGAATTAATGCTTGCTGTGTTTTTTAATTTCTCCATGAGACAAATACATGACACAATAAAGTGTTCTCATGGGCTGCTTTTGTAGCACATTGTATGTAATGGTCAGAATGTATGGAAATAAATAATGAAATATGGAAATAAGGTAAATTTATTTGTCCTGGTCTTATTTCAACAGCACCTTCCCACCAGAATCACAGAGAGAAGATGCCAGAAGATTGTTTTGATCTGATATGCACTGGAAGAAGCTTTTCCTGTTTATTTAAAATAAAGGTCAGTTTCCATATGGCTCTTGTTGCCCCTGCTCCTGGCCAAGGCTTTTCACTGTGGAAACATGACTGCAGCACATGAACACTAATGCACAGACAGGAGGGGAACGCTCAGATGGGCATGAGAAAACAGGATATCTTCCCCAGATTCCAGAGTCTTACTAGAAAGAACAGCTGGAGTACAATGAGAGAAGGAGGAGCAGGAATTCCCATACCTTCCAATTGCCTGCAGAAAGGTTCTGGAGTGATCCCGCAGAGCCCTCCAGAGTGGCTGGGTTGGAGCTCTCTGCCAGGAGTGTCAGGTATGGCTTCACCACCGACGGGTGCCAGAGCATCTCCACCCCTTTAGGAGACTTGGAAAATCCCGGGATAGGGCCAACACCATCCCACTGAGAAAAGAACGCAGATTTGTAGATTTGTAACCAGACAAAACCTCTATATTTTCATTCAATGTAGGATTGTTTTTGTCAAGCTACGGCCTCCTCCACCATGAGCCAAACCGCATCTGAGGTATTTGCGGTACGTGGAAAATACAAACCTGATCCTCCTGGGAAGTTTTTTTTTTCTTCTTCTTTTTTTTCCCCCAGCAGCTTGGCTCTGAGTCTTTGCTGGGTGACTCTTTTCCCAACAAGTCATCCAGTTCATTGATTCCCAGCAGCCGTGCCTGAGGTACCTCCAGTTCCAAGCGGTAAGAAAGGTTCCTCAAGGTGCACACACAATTCTCCACTGTCTGAACCAAACCAGAGAGATACCATGTCATCAGTTCTTCCTCACACACAGACAAACCAAACCAAACCAGTTCAGTAGAGGTGAAAAGGCACTGGGAGCACAAACGCTAAACTCTAAGGCTGAGCCTTGGGCTGTGTTTTGGCTGCTTCTCTGCGAAAATGCAAACTCTCTCAAATCTCACAATATTTGTAAGAGTGGTCTCTGCTAAAGTGGCTTATTCTTTAGTATTCTGAAACTGAAAAGCGTAAGAGCTTATTACTGTTTTATTAAGAAATGGATACTGCAGCACTGGTGAAAACAAGACATGACCCTGTGTTACGCAGCTGAGTTTGGCTGTGCCTCAGTAACCTGGGGTTGGGAGTGATGCCAGTTGAGCTGAGGACATCACCATGCTCAGCTGAACTTTCCAAAGCCCCAAGATCAGACACACAGGTTAGCACTAAAATATCTGTAGATGAGACATGCACACACCTTGCTGTCAAAATCTGAGGTGTTCACACAGGTGTGGATCACATGGAGCAGTGAATCAACCAGTCCTTCACAGGACCTCATCTGCTTTCGTGCCTCTTCCCCAGCGGAGCTCAGGTTCCTGAAGGTTGGAATGACAAAGGAACACGGTGTATGCAACGACAGACAGATAATCATTTATTAAACAGCTTGCAGAAGGTTTTTATGCAGCTGATTGGTAATTGGTTAGCAACTCCTAGTGACTAACTTGATAATTTTCATATTTTTCTATTGGGAAAAAAAGGACAATTGGAAAAGCTGTCTACATGATGGAACTCTGTAATTTATAGACTAAAACAATTGCTTTGTCTTTAAAATTACAATACAAGAAGGACCTGCCGGATAACTCTTTAAAAGGGAGTGTTCTAGAAGAGCAAATACCTCAGGCATCCTGTTGTATTGCGCAGAACGAGGGAAGTCTGAAATTTAATTTTATGATCGTCATCAAAGGAGGAGCTGTTCCATCCCGAGTGGGGCACTATCACAGTGTTTGTTAGCGTGGACAGAGCGTCTCTAATGATTGTCATCTTCACTGCATCACACGAAGACAAGTTCCAGAGAACCCCTTAGAAGACATTTCCAGTGCACTAAAGTCAGCAGTCTTGGCAAACATGAAGCAACACTGACAACTTAAAAGACATTACTTTAAATATGTGATGCGATTCTAGAGCAGGTAGAATGTGGAGAGCCAGCATCCAAAAAGGAGGAAAGCAAGGTGAACAAGGTGAACAGTGGAGGAGGGCATGGCTTTGGCTTTTTTCCCAGTGATATGGATGGCCTGCCCTGACATTCCTGCTACCTCACACCATGTACCGGGGATGTCAGGTACTGAGGAGCAGAGCTGAACACACAAGAACGAGTGTAAAAATCCTACAGAAACTTTCTTCCTGGAAACAAGAGCAACAAGTCCAGAGCATGTCCCATCCATCCATCAGCCACATGGAACTGCTATCCATCTTTTACCCTCGGGCAGAAATCCCCAGTCCCCTGCCCTGCAAAGTCTCCATGCACGACATTCAGATACAGAAGTATGAAATCTGACATAAATTACCAGCAGAGCAGTATATACAAATAATTTTTATCATGAAACACAGCTTAAATACTTCTTCTGAAGTAGTCATCCTTGATTATAATTCAGATCAAATACCATACACATTTACATAGTTTGGATCCATCTTAAGAATTCTGCAAGATCTTATTAAAAACTGTGGTCAAGAAAAGATAAAAAAAGCCTGTAATAAAACAAATGTTCAGAATCAATAAAGGAATACCTGTCCAAGACCTGCTATGTGTGCAGGAGACTCATATCAGGGAAAATCCACCCTAAGTGGGGCTTTAGTGCAACTACCTCAGCATTCACTTCTCCCAATGACTCTACACTCTGTGCTATTTTAACTGATCAAGTGTCCAGAAAAACAACTTGCATTATAGCTCTCTGCTGGTTTCCCTTCCAAGCTTACCTGTCACCAGCTCTTTGACCTCGGCATCGACAGACTTCCTCAGCAGCCGCAGAAGGGCAGGTATCCCTCCCACGTTCTTCATGGCTATTTTGTTCTCATCAGTGGACTTCCCGTAAACGAGGTTCCTCAGTGCACCACAGGCATTCTTCTGAACCTCCAGGACTCTGTGATCCAGGAGATCCACCAGGTGCTTGATACCTCCCAGCCTACAGACCTGGAAAGTGGAATGTCAGGACCATCAGCACCCATTGCTCTCACCCACCTCACTCCACAAATGTAAAAGGCTTTTCTTTTTATGAGAACAGTACTTCCCATTCTACTTCCAGAAGAAACAGCTGCTGAACCTTATTGACTTGGTTGCTACACGGGACTGAACCTCCCCCCCACCCCACTGCAATGCCTGAGAGTCATTTTCAGACACTTGCTGTGTTCAGAGAATTGTTATTGCATCAGTTTTGTTTCCAGTTTTAAAAGTAATTTCCTATACCTCAGAATATCTTTTTTTTCTGTACCTCAGAATATCTTTTTAGGGAATATTGGAAATAAGAGCTGATTACCACTGTGATCATCACCAGATCATCAAAACCACCATCACCTTTTCATCTCCCAGCAACAGTGAATTATGTTGGGCTATCTTCTTACAAAAGCTGCACCAACATTTTATTAACACAAATAAAATTTATACGGAAAATAACATATAGCAGACACACACAGGATGCAAATGAAAAGGCAAATTCCCTCAAATCAACAGCTCACAGCTGCTTTGAAAAAACAGCAGCTCTTTGAATGCAAAGGTTCAAGAAATTTCTACAATAATCTGTATGTTCACTCAGATGTATCCTGCTCCTACATCACAGTGACATAAACAGTGTCCTCCATGTTTCTCTAGGGTTGGGCTCCTTTCCTTTGCCTGACTGCTCACTCATTCCCTACAATGCCTTAAAATACCTCGATTAAAACCACTGAAAGCGCTCCAGAGCTCCTGGTCGTTCTAGTCACCAGTTACCAACACGTTACACAAAGTCAGGCTCTGGCAAATCTATTTTAGAGTTCTGCTGGATGACACAACTTCAAGGTAAAATATTTCCACAGAACTTCCATGCAGCTGTTCTGACAGGAAGAATCTGAGCATGTGTGTAATTACACACCCCCAGGCACTTCAATATTAGCATCCATCTGGTACACACAGGAACACAAGAGGGTCACAAATTCTGTGTCAAGATGAAAAAAATGGAAAGAGGCCAGAGGTCTAGTTTTCCTGGTACCGTTGCCCTGGAAGAGAAGCACAAGCAACACCTACCTCTGTTTTCACTTTGTTATCCCCAAAGCAGAGGTGCTGCAGATAGGCAGCTGCGTTTGCCTGCACCGATGGGAACTGGTGCTGGAGCATGTGAATGACCTCAGGCAGCTCCGGATCTCGCCACGCAAACTCCCTTCATTGGACAACACATGGAGAGAAGGCATTACTCTCAACGTATGGGTATTTACTAAGTACAAGTACTGGAGCATCTTAAGGGCTTTCCAACATTTTCAGTTTTTTTCTGGAGTAAGAAGGCTAGAAAGAAAACCAGGTATAATGGGATAACAATGGGTCACATTACCTTTTAGTCTTCCAACTGGAAAAGGACACTATATCCAATGTGCTTCAGTTGGCTTATGGACCACACAAATACAAACAAACACTAAAGTAACACTGACTCAAACATCTGAACCTACAAAAAAATCTCCCAAAAGTTAAATCTAAAATGCAAAAGATACCACCTCAACAGTGCTGCTCAGGGGCATCATTTCCACACAGTATTTTTCTCTCAGCTCTTAATGTTCTCCCTAGGCAGAAGCCAATTATACCTCAACAAAACCTGCACACTCTGAAGTGTTATTGTCAGATTCAGATACAGGATGCTTGCTGGATTTGAGTTATTCAGGGATTGTAAATTTAAAATCATTAAATAAAATTTCCTTCATTAAACCACAATGATTTTGTGCAGACCAATCCTGGAAGTCCTGAAACATGCCCAGTTTGCAGATTTAGAAACACAGTCATTAATATCTGCTGGGCTATCTGCCTTCTGTAAAGGAGGACTGGGGGTATAAAGTAGTATCTTAAGTTTTCCCAGGCTTGAAATTCCAAGTAAACAAAAAAACCCAAAACAAACCCAAAACAATCCCCCCAAACAAACAAACAACCCACCCCACAACAGAAAAAAACCAACCCAAACAACAAAAACCACAAACCAAAACAAACCAAAAAAAGAGCAAAGTATGTTCCAAGAACAGTAGCTGGGGAGCTTTTCCAAGACTAATGCTGGCCTGGACAGTCAGGTCTCCCCAGGACTCAGTCACACAAAGAGGAAGCTCTGTTCTGTGCCCACTTTGAACTGCTCAACAACTCAGAGGTTTATTTTCCCATACTTATGATAGGAAAACCCTAGGGAAAACTGCCTTTTTAGTAAAACTAGTCACTTTCACTCTCATTCCAGAGTGGCACTCCCTAACAGCCCACTGTGAGGCTGTGTAGCATGCTCCCCTGACTCCTGCCACAGCAGGATAGGCACATCAGAAACTGGAACAGATTAAATATAAGGTAAAAACTATTCCTCTGAGAGATTACAATCTAAGAAGGTGCATCAGCAGTGGCAACTGAGTCAGAGTTCCTTAAAGTTCCTTGCTATGAATGCAAAGCATCCCTGCTATAAGTAACTCCTCTTGCCCCTATACCAGAGCAGGCAGCCTCCAAGCTTTACTACCTACAGCTAAGATTATCCTGTTAACATCATTTGGATGAATGTACCATTCAGTGAAATGAAATTAATTCAGTCTCTGTATATCTACTAAAAAAAATTTGAATATATCAATTTCCACTAATAAATAGAATAACAAAAGCCATTAAAGCAGCGTTTTCATTGCCAAGATTATAGGACAGGCCCAGACTAGAGTAACTGCCTGGTGCTACAAGCCTGCTGTAGACAGGAGCAAGGGAATGCAGTGTGAGGCTCCAGTCTCACCAGCTCTGCTGGAGGTTTCCTTGGTGCCCAACATGTCCCTAGGACAGCCCTCGAGGCATGGCTGAGCCCAGCTCCTCCAGGATGAGCTGGCTTGTCAGTGAACCAGCAATCTGAGGAGGGACTGGAATTCCTGTGAATTCCAAATCCACACCGAACATACACACAAATCCCTCCAAGCTGTGGATGGCCTGGGCTTTGATAGTCTCATGTGAAATACAAGGTTTTAGTGCACAGTGTCTGTAGTAAATGACAATGACGATACTACACTTGTCACAGGCCCATGCTGTGCACAGACATCTACAACGTCAAACCAGTAATTACTGCAGAAATATATGCATTCACTTTCAAAATGGCACATTTATAAATGGCTTTAACACTTACTTTGTTTTGAAATTTAAGCAGGCTGCTCATTAAAAATTCATTGAAATAAATTAGGTCTGTACTTTTGAATTTTCAAGCCCTGATTCCCATTCATATAAAGAGAAACCTCACTACAGTGTTACAGGTTAGTAAAAAATATTTGCAATAATCCAGTCAAATCTCATCAAATTTGTGTTTCCTGTAATAACTTCTCAATAAAAACAAACATGAAAGAAAAAATGTAATAATAAAATGCATAACAGCTGCTTTTCTTACTGCAAGAAGCAGCCTGTGTTTACTATTTTGGCAAGAAAGGTAGAGATCTTAATATTTAAATGAGCCCTGACTAATCAGGCCACGGAAGACCGGCTCACGTGCGGCAGGTGCGCAAGGAACGCGTTCCGCCCTGGCTGCAGCCACGCGCGAGCCCTGGCGCGGGGACTTGCCTGGGGTCCTTGTGGATGCTGTCGATGGAAGGCGAGCGCGTGGTGCCGCCGTCGGGCGCGGGGTGCAGGCGGCCGTAGCCGGGCTCGGGCAGCCGGAACGGCACCGCCCGCAGCGGCTCCGCCAGCGCGGCCGCCGTGGGCAGCCCGTAGTTGTTTCTTTGGTATGTGAGGGTGCTACGCTGGCTGGAGGATCGCTGCAGGTTACCCATGCCTAGGATAAAACAGTGTCAAAACCAACCAGGTAACAAGTGCCTGCTGAAGAGAAGGGGCGACATCTACTTAACAGCGCAAGCAAAAAAACCATCGGTCTTGAAAATGCGTACTGTGCTCCATGTTGGAAGCTGACATCAGATTCCAGGGAGCAATTCCTCAGTGTGCCATGGAAGATGGAGAGGTTAGTTACAGAATGAAAGGTTTGGTGGGATTAGACTTGTGCCTCAGCTTCCCTCAACAAGTATTTAAAGTAGGAAATGCATCTCATGCCAACAAGCAGAAATCTGGGTGCAAAGTGTTTTCAAAGTTCATAATATCAATTCACCAACTGTACCAAAAAGGAAAAAGAAGTAAACAAAAGTTCATATTGTTTATATGATATTTTGCTTTTCCTAACTATAGGTACACTTTCCCTGACAAAAGGTAACACGTGGATCATTGCAAAGATGGAACTGAGTGGTTCGGGAACAAGAACATGCATCTTCTTGTCTGAACAGAGCTCTTGTGGTGGCTCTTGTTCTTCCAAGGTAAGTGGTATTAAGAAGACAAGTAAACCAAGAATTCCAGTTTCTAGTTATATTTCTTCATTGGCACATCCTGACAAACTCCATTTATTCTAGGTTGTGGAAGGCAGGAGAATTGCAAAAACTGGTGTCTTCTTCAGCACTCTGTTCTCTTGGTATTGCAATTACATTAGCAAACATTAAAAAGGCATTTTCAAGTGTGTGAAGACATGACATATGAATCGGACAGTTCTCTATAAATACTTCTAGAGAGTTACTTAACTAAATCACTCTAATATTTTAAGAGCTTTTGGAAACCACTATACAAATTATTAATCAGCCTTAAAGAACAAACTGCATTGCAACATGGATTGCATTTCTCTCTACAGAAAATAAATCCTAATATTAATCTAATGCCTACGCTCTTCATAATACATGAATAGTACTTCTATGAAATACTAGAGGAATATTTTGGTTTCAACAGACAATCCTCAGCTGTAGCATCTACCATTACGCTTTGCTAAGAAGTTGGGTAAAACAGTCTTTTTACTGTGAAAGATGTGGTAGGTAATTTTAGTGGCAAACTCTTGCTTTACTGTATCGATGAATAAAAATACCCCATGAACCCACTCAATTCATAAGAGAGTGATGCACAGAGAAAGGAAGAGAGGAAGCAATAAATTCCGTGCATCATGAAATACACTTATCTGGGATGTACCTGTGTGTGTGCTATCAAACAGAAAACACTCTGACCCCAGGCTGACAGTGATATATAACCCCAAGCATTCCCTGCAAACATCACAAGAGCCTTTTAATTCCTGCAGGTTATTTTAAGTCCTTCAAACCTAGCTTCCATCTCCATTAATTGACAGCCTCTAGTTCCTCCTTCTGCACTGGCACTCCATGTCTCCCCCCTGCTCCCTACGCCCCGTGTCCCGGAAGAGCCGGCTCCGACAGAGCCCGAGGCCGTCACCCACCGGAGCCGGTGCGGAACAGGGCGGCCTGGGAGCCGTGGTGCAGCTCGACGGCGCCGTGGTTGGGGCTGCGGTACACGGGGCTGTAGAACGTCCTGCCCTCGTAGATGGGGGTGATGTGCATGTCCGGGGACACCGCCGAGCGCAGCTCCTGCCCCAGCTGGCTGTGCTGGCTCGCGTACGAACTCCTCAGGCCTGCAACCAAGCACAGGGAAATGTCTACGTGGCCTGTCTTCAGCAAAGCAGCAGAGCTGTCAGGATTGAATCTTTCTTCCTTTAGACAAGATAATCTTTGGTTAAACCTACAGATACAAAGACTTATTCACTACATTTTTTCCATTATTAAATGGTCCATATTGAAAGGTTCACTGACAAAGCAGCATTTCCTTGATCAAAAGTTTTGCCCATACTCTGACAACTTGAAGTTTTCCGTCTTAATTTTTTTGGTATCATTTACAGTCGAAACCACAGAGAACAAAAGCTGAGTCAGTACGTGCAGTACACAGATTCAGCAATGACAGGGTAAGTATGGACCTGACAGAAATCCCGTTGTGACAGAGGACACAGCCCTAAGGGGCTTGTATTCATGAAACTGAAACAGTCCATACAAGTAAGAGCAAAGATGTGCTTGATAGTGGCAGCAGAAGTGTAAGCACATGGAGAAAAATCTTTATAAAGGTTTAAATAGCCCATGATGTGTGTGTATACAAACAGCTATGCTGCAGCTGGATGAGTTTTTTTTCACCTTGCTATATATTAATATTTCATATAAAACGTATACAACTTCGTTGACTTCAGCATTACCACTGCAGGCACTAAAGCTTTGGCAGGTATCAAAGCAACAGAGTATGTGAAATGAGCTATGCAAGGATGATGAAATGATGGAGATTACAGAACAACTTCAAAAGTAAAATGGAGTAGTGATGTATAACCAAATGTATCCTACATCTGAGTATTTCCCCCCTGCCTCCAAAATCCCAGACCTACTCTGCCACAGAGCCTGCAAGGAAACCTTTGGGCCATCGCTAAGAAAACACATCTACAGCTGGTGAGAACAGAAGGACTGGAGCAGGCAAAGAGGGCAGCAGGGCCCACACCTCCAGGTGACAATGCCATCCCCTGGGAAGACACTCATCTCCAACATTACTGTTCTCCCAGAACATGCAGCCCACAGACATGGAGACTGTAAGCACAGAAGAGGAGCTGAACACGTATTCACTCTCTCCTCTTACTTACACAGCAGGGACTAGCTCTGGATTACACTGATGGCTGCCACAGTAGCCTAAACCTTTCCCACATCTAAACTTCCCTCTCAGAAAACCATGCATGTAGAAATTTGAGTTTCAGATTTCAGGTGTTATATTGAGCTGCTTCCTCTAAAGACACATGTAAATTAAATTATACTAGAATAATGTAAGAGCTTTTTTAATAATACTGAGGAATTCTTACTTAGTTTGTAACATCAAGCACAGGGAAGTTAGAGCACTTCAAGTTTCCTGGAAAGGTTACAGTTCAGACAGCTATGAAATAAGATGCTCTCTCAGCTTGGACTACCACGTTGCTAATTTCTTCTTTCACTCTAAAAGCATTAACTTTAAAATGTCCACTTCTGAATCAAGGATTCACCCTCCCAGTAACTATTTTTTCTGAAGATATATCAGCTCACCTGTTTAGGCAAGGTGATATTCCCAAGCAGTGCTAAAGTACCTTACTAATATTTTAAGAGAGCAAGACTGCTGTTCTACCACAAATGGCCTGCACACATTTACACTTCTGAACAGCCCTTCCCATCAAACTCATTCCTAACCCCTTATCAAACTGGCATATTATTAAGTCTTGCAAACAGAGGTGAGGGAGAAGACACAGTATGCCTTTTGCTGAGGAATGTGAGCATTTTGAAGTTTCCTGCACTGTAATGGTTCAAAAGAAAAACCAGAAATTGCTGTCTGTTCCAAAGGGCACATGGTCTAATTGGAAAATCATCTTGTCTGTGCTCATTCAGATGAAGGTCATAACAAGATCAGTAACACAAAACTTAAAATGTATAAGTAACTGCATGTTAACAAGAACTGCCTCTCAGATGAATAGATTCTACCTTTCAGGGCTCTATTTTAAGCTAGTATTAAAATGGTTACCCTATATTTAACTTGAAGTATGAGATAGTCTAGAAATATTAGTGGAAAAACCCCTAGTATTCAGTATTATATTATATTGTATTGTATTGTATATAAGTTACATATTTTAAGAAAGAAATAGACATAAAATTAGTTCCAGGCTAGTATGTTTTACTTTATGTTTAGCCTGCACACATTTAAATGTACTTCATCTCTGAAAATGTTGACATGCCTCTGTAAGGCTTAGAATTTCATTTACCAACTTAAATCATAGGATTTAATTCAATGCATGGCCAGCAATTAGTAATCATAGAGAAAGCCAGTATTCATGAGGAACTTGTGACTGACACAGAGTGTTTGACATCAGTATTTACAACCAACCTGACATAACCACCGCAGTTATGTCCCAGTGCTACAGCATTTCATCCACAACACCGCTGCAGCATTCTGGGTTTTCTACAGCTGTGGTTTGTGCTGCGTTTTACCCGGTCTGTGCCAGTCACTCACCTGTGAGGCTATCTGGCCGTGGGGGGACCATCCTCTCATAGATATCGTACTGCTGTCCATACTGCTCCGCATCATGAATTGTCCTCTGCAGTGTCGTTCCCAAGTGCTGCGGAACTGCCGTCATACCAGCACGCTTCGGGGAAGAGGATCCCAGCTGAGTTTGAGATGGAGAACCCACTCTGGTTTGCACATCAGTAAGGGCAAGAGGAGAGCCAACCCTGCCTGCTGCCTGGTACTGGGCAGTGCCGCTGCTGGGGTTTGCCTGCCGGGAGGTGAGCGAGCCGACGCGCCGCACGGCCGAGGGGGAGGCAGGTCTGTGCGCGGCGTACGGGGACCCCGCCCGCTGCACGGGCAGGGTGGTGGATGAGTACGTGTGGGAAGCCAGGGATCTCTGCTCAGCAACGCTGGGAGAACCGTACCCGCTCCCCAGAGACGTCCGCAGCAACCCCCGCGACGGGGAGACGCCGGTGCTGACCATGTAGGAGGGAGACTGTGCTCTGGATGGCACCGAACTGACCCTTCTCATGACTCGGTTGGTAGCAGTATTTGCTGAAGGCTGTTGAAAATCAAAAACACTTATGAGTTTTATCATTTAAGGTCACACAGTGGATATTGTTCTCCTGTAAGATGGAGAAGTCAGCAGGAAACGCACACAACTTAATGGTATATACAGGCAGCTGGAGTGTAGCTTTTACCCTAAACCTAATTCCTTCAAGTTTCCTTGTAACTTTTTTCTAACCAGTGCATCTTAGTATATAAAATGACAATTTAACATTAAAAAACTACCTGTTTCTAATTCTTATTTGGCTTGCTATACAAGTTTCCCTGTAACTTTTTTCTAACCAGTGCATCTTAGTATATAAAACAATTTAACATTAAAAAACCACCTGTTTCTAATTCTTATTTGGCTTGCTATATTAATCTGCACCTATGCTTTCCTTCCTCACTACTCAACCACTCTGGAAACTCAGGAACAGTAACGCAAAGAGTTCTGGTATAATCCAGAAATATTCTGACAATTACTGTTTTACTATCATTCCATTTACCGAAAAAGGTGGGAAAAGCTAGAAACCATAGAATGTACAGGAACACAAACAGCATCTTCCTTTAAGAACCATGCTTACATACAGGCTAACTTCCAGGAGGCTTTCCCCCATTTCACAATGATTTTGAGTGAGTGATTCCTTCTTGAGATGATAATAGCAGTGTATGGTGCAGTCAGGAGTGCTACTTCACTTCAGCTGCTGTGAATGACCCAGGATCACATATGCTGATCTCAGCAAACAAGTCTCTGCTGCAAGCCATTCTGGCTTTTAAACCAGTGAAAGTGTTAAACAAAAACTGTAATTTCATAACATTAGCTCCAGCCCACACAAAGGGGGGGGCTCAGCTATACAGCTACTGTCTCCAAAGCCCGTTGGAGCCCGCGCACAGCCAGAGGTGCAGCACACTGGCCAGAGTACCTGGACTGACGTCTGCCCTTCGGCGCGTGAGCTCCTCACCACATGGTTGTTGGGAGGTCCACCAAGGGAATGCTGCTGTCTGATCTCTGACTTGTTCAAGTTTTGGCTGTTATGGAAACTGCTTATTTCCTGGTAACCACTGTCAGAATAAGAATTCATTTGTGTTGAACTTCTTGAGTTACCTACAGACCCTGTAGACATGAAGCCAGCATAAGAATAAAATCATCGAACAAGTTCACCAAGTATTATATAACTTTGTTATTTGTTGCATTCATAACTGTATTATGTTTTTATACTGTCAATACAGAAATATATTCTAATATTTAAAATGCACACAACAGACCCTCACTTTCATGGAGCGATGTCTGCTCTGGTGAGTAGAGAGTCCCTTGCTCTGCTTCTGTCCTAATATCATAGGCATTGGTGTGAACACCCTCTGACACCTGGGGATTGCTTACACTGGTGGGCGGAGGATCTGAAAGAATAAATTATTTAGATAAATCCAGTGTTTCATATGCAAGTTTTCTGCAAATTCAATAATCATCATTTTCTCATACGTACTAATGAAGGACTTACACCAAACAGAATCAGCTTACTGGCAGACAGGTATCATCTCCCAAACACAATGAACAGAATGTTAATACAAACCTCTGAGAATTTTGTTTCCTGCAAGTTTTGATGTTGTTCTAAATTCTAATTTTTCAAATATATGTTCCAACCTATTTTAATGAAACATTAATTGATTATCTAGTACACTCTGAAGAATAGAAACACTGTGCAACTGTGCTGCAGGACAGCTACCCTTGTCCTAAGGGCCTGTAATCAACACCTCCAGATGTAAAAGGCTGAGCTGAATTTCATCCCTGTTTGTGTACTACGAACAGCAATTGCTGCAAATGTCTATATTTTTTTGTTTTACTTAGTAAACTACTATCTAAATATTTGCCTCATAAGGTAACTTCAGTTCCAAGAATGTCAGCTGAACTGTACAGACAAATGACAATGTTGTAAGGAAAGGCAAAGGAGGCACAGCAACGCTCCTATGAAGAAAAGAAAAAGTTAAACAGTCTGGAAAAAAAGGGACAAAGATGAGGATACTGAACCAACATTATTTTAACAGAAATATTAAGCATTCTGTTATGCAGACAGCAGAGATGCAGTACAGAACCACAGAATGGTTTAGGTTGGGAAAGCCCTCTGAGACCATCAAGCCCAACTGTTCCCCCAGCACAAGGCCACCACTGACCCGTGTCCCCAAAGTGCCACACCCACATGGCTTTTAAATCCCTCCAGGGATGGGGACTCCACGCCTGTTCTGGGCAGCTGTGCCAGGGCTGGACAGTCCTTTCCATGAGGAATCTTCCCTAATGTCCAAGCTAAACGTCTCTGAGGAAGCAGAGTAGGCAATGGAAGTTATGTTTAAAGGTAACACCTGAAACATAAATTCTTGCTGCAGAAATCCATGAATGAGCCTGGAGCAAACCCAAAGGGAACATGCCAAGGAGCACCAGCCCAGCTCGAAGGACTGCTCGGTGCCAGGAGCTGTCGGCTCTGGGCAGTGATGCCTGCTGCACAGAAATACTCTGGCCTTTACCAGCGGCTGGACACAAAATGCTGGTGTCTCATTACCTGCATAATGAGCCATAATGAACATTCATACTAAAAATGTTACTCAGCAATTGCTATTATGAAGAATGCTTGAACACTAGTCAGATTTTTTAAAAAATCAATAAATCTTAGAAATCCCAGGCAGTCAGCAGTTATTTATCAGTAATACATTCTTAGGTCAAAACTAGCTTGTAAAATTTGACGCTAGTTATTTTACTAAAATAGGAGTATTATGAGCAAATTTAATTAAGATTTAATAAGAAGTGTTACTACGCTTCCATTAGTTTAATCATCAGTATGCCTAGAAATGACCCAGAGAACTAACACTACAAGAACTCACTTCACAGCCTATTACACCAGCTCAACACCAGATGGTAACAGCCACCAGTGGGTGTTCCATGTTCTTCAGAATAAAACACTTGGAGGACTTGGACATTTACATTAGGATTACAGCCAGCTTCAATACTTTAATCTTCAATCTTTTTGTTTATCTAAGACAAGGCCCTATTATCTCAGTTACTGGATATTACATGATACTAAATCAATGTCAAATTGACAATCAGTTTGGGGAGAGACACACAGGAAGAATAAGGTCCAATTGTGCTGTTCTGTGCAGATGTTCCTAGGACAGAGCTTTGAGCCCAACCTCGCTCCCATCACACACTGCCCACCAGGCCAAAGCCTTCACAGGGCTAAAAAATAAAGATTGTTTAGGTTTTTTAACAAAGGCAAGAATGCACAATAAAATGAATTGTTGTCTTTCTATCTGACTCCACTACCATAAAATAGGAGGAATGCCCTGAATTAATAATAGCCTTCTTATAAATGGCTGATCTAATATTCTGTTTATAAGCATCTGCAAAACAACATCACTTTATATTTCTGTGAAAAATTCTCTATAATTCTACTGATGCAGAAAGCAATTACAGCTACAGTCAGATCTTATCATCCACTGATGCTTTTGACATAAACCACTACCTACAGTCATAAAAAAGGTGATTTAAGGCAGTGGTTTTGTCCATCTTTAACTTCAGTATTTTCAGATTACAGTTCATAAAGCAGCATCTAGTGACACTTCTACAAAACAAAGATCTATGGTGAATTTGGGAAAAAACCGACAATCATGCCACAATCACAACATAAATGTAAACAGGAAATGAAATGTAGATCAGGAAATTCTAAGCAAGAAATACGGGGTTTTTTCCAATATGCCCACTTCTGAGCAATTACCGCAGGAAAGGCTACTTTAAATACAGACATGAGAAATACACATCTAGGCTTTCATTAACACATACAGCATTGAAACAGAAGCAGAATTTTTGCCGTGTGTCAAGTGACTGCTTAGCAGAGATGTGCACAGAAGATTTCTAAAGAAAACCACACAAAAGTGAGGAGAGAATTAAAGGATAAAATAAAAACATGAGCTGAGGGAGAGAGGGAGAGAGAAAAAAGAAAAAATAAAAAAAGAATAAAAAGAGAAAAAAAAATTACTAAAGAAAAAAACACAAAAGAGAGGAGAAAAAAAAAGAAAAAGAAAGAAAAAGAAAAAAAGAAAAGAAAGAAACTAATAGAAGGTCAAGGAGAAAAGTGAGTTACAGGAAAATTAGAAGAGGAAATAAAGCAATGTAATTCAATCGGCTGAAATAAATAGGTAAAACAACACCTGAGAGCTCTCAGAAGGAATCTGTAGTAGTTGTGAAATGTCATTGGGACATTATAGAATAAGGAGAAACAATGTGATTAAAAAAATCGCCAACAGACAAAACCCACAAAACCAACATTCACATTGAAAAAATATGTTTCTCATATTACTTGAAAACAAAAATTTTACTTCTGTTTAAAACCACTGCTGAAAGAATACCTGAAAAGCGCCACCACGACTAGCAAAAGTTAAATGGCAGGAGAAGTAGGCTGTTGAGAATATTAGCTTTTTTCCTTTTAAAGCTAACATGTGCCTCACCTCACCTGCAGCAACAGAATCCATGAAAATACAATTATGCAGAAGTTTAAAGGCTTAATCTCCAAATAAAACAAAAAGCAGGAATGGGATATAAAATAATCCCAATTATGGTAATTATGAATACGCTTGACAGAGCAAGCAGCAGCAGGCAGGGTCCCTGTGCAGCAGCCAGCACAGCTCCGAGGACAGACGGCTCCCTGTACGAGTGGGACAGGAAGGCTCTGCGGAACGGGGCTCACGCAACTCTCACCCTACAATCCCAGCTGCACTGGGATTGCGCTGGGCCGCTCTTGGCCAGCACGACAGGAGCACACGGTCATCCAGCACAAGTGCCTTGCAGGAGCCCCTGTCCGTGCCTGTCCCGCAGTGGCTCCCACACATGCCCCGTCACTCCAGAGCCCACGGAGTTCAGAGAGCGACTCTGCAATGTTCAACATCATAACTGATGCACACAGCCTGTCAGAGCTCCGTGCCCTGACCTGTCAGGTGCAGGAGGGATTATTCCAACAGACCAGGGAATGCCACATTGAACATACAGTCCTATCCTCCCCCCAATACAGTCAGGAGCAGATGCAGCAGTACAAGAAAAATGCTTCTTTTGGAAAGAAAGTTCACACTGTCCTCAGATACAAAAGTAGAAAAATCACTCTCAGAAAAATCTTCACTTATTAGGGACTTTCTCAGTTAAGTAAGAACATCTGTAAAAAGAAAAAAAAAAAACAACAAAAAAACAAACCAAAAAACCAGTTTTCAAGCTTAAAACATGCAGTATTTTTTTCATGCTTCTTACCTGCCAGGGGGAAGACTCACAAGCAAATTTTAGTTAATTGCAAAGAAGACCCAATACATGACAAGCCTTGTGTTACAGTCACAGCTCACACCAAAATGCAAAGGCATAAAAAGACACAAGAAATGTACTTGCAACTACCGGTAAGCTCAAGCACCTTTCATGGTAACAGAGGAACACACATATATCACATGTATGACAAGGAAGACATTAATGTCATACTTTAGAAAAGACACTCAGAAAAGATATGTAGCATTGCTGCTTAATGTTCCGTTTGTGTCAAAACAAGCAGTGTATGCCAAGAAAATAAATCTACTTGGGCTTAAAGCAAATTGTACATAAAAGATAATACCTGAGGATCTCCAAGGAAAAGACTTCTCAGTAGAGCTGCAGACAGAAAAAAAATTATCACACAAATGAACCATGCGGTTAGTTTGGACTTTTTATTGTATTTTTAATTAATCATAGAAAACTGTACAAAACCCCCCAGCAGATAAAACATCAATAGTCCATGTAAATACCACTCTGCAGTGCTTTACACCTGACAACCAAACCATTGGTTATTGAGTTAAATTTTCTATTAGTCAGTGGGAATTATTCACTGTAACTTACTGTGCATCACAGCACCAAGCAGTGCAACCTGTCTGGAACAGGACAGGTGAGACCATGACTTACAACACACAATTCCTGTTTAAGGTGTCATGACATCAATAATAGCCCACACCAGTGTGTGCCACCAGCAGCACAGGACAACCAGTGTGCACAGACACAGACACCTGTGTACCAGCAGCACCACACATTCTGTTCAGACAACGGCAGTCACTGCTTGTGGCAGGGTCCAGCAAAGGAGGTTCGGGCATCACCATTCTAGAGCATCTGGCTTCTATTTGTAAAGCTGTTCAAAAATCTTTGGTCTGTTTCTGTTCATTTTTTTCACTGTTTTTTCAGTTTCCAGTTTTCCAGAGAGAATTCCGATCCTTTGTACAGAACAAGTCAAACCACCTGACACACAGCTACAACTCTGAGAGTGAGGAGGTGACAGATGTCACACTGTCCAGGTTAGCAAGATGCCTTCAGAGCCAACTATTGCACAGACCAAGCAGGTGTCTGATATTAGTGTAAAACCCAACCTTTTCCTGCATTTTTCCAACACTGACTTTTTATCAAACTATCTTCACCCTTTTTTCCTTCCACCGAGCCATGTACCTTCCTGTGCTGACAGCAGTACTGATGCAATGACCACCTTTGCAGACAAATGCAAATATTTTTATGTGAAAACGTATTTCCTCACTCTAAATATAAAATATCAAACCTTGAATAATACATTGCTTTTGCAGTGATTATAAGCTGCTATTTTCCAAACAAAAAGCTCTTTAAAGGAAAAACAGGCAAGTCCATCAGATTTTATTGTGCCTAAATATCAGCATGAGATTGCGATTTTGGGTAAGATGTAGCAATTTCTAAATTATTTATTTTACTTCTTTCTACCAGAGCTACTGATTACAAAAAACTAGCTCAGCAACATGAACAGCACGAGATACTTATTTTCTAAAATGAAAACAACCATTTAGGAGCCTTTTTGGAAACAAAACAGTTGTATGAAAGAGTGCTAAAGACACATGCTAGCACAAACTGAACTAGAGTTACAACGAGACTTCAAGAAAAAGGAGAATTCCAATGCAGGCTTCAGGTGTCTGAAAGTCAATCTCTGGCCCCAGAATTCTCATGCTACCTGAATATCAAGTTTTCCACTCTTGCCCTTTTGCTCTGCTCCTCAGACTTTCTGGAAACTCAGTTCCTTACACTGAGGCAACATGGCTCAGTGTTGCTGGCAATGGTAACACACACTGAATACACACAAATACTTTATCGTCACACACACAAGACTATAACCTGGAGCACATCCCTGCCCAACATACCTGACTACTTGAACTTCCTTTACAGGTACAGAATGCAGGAATGAAAAAGCTGCTCTGACCGTGGGTGACATGAGGAAAGCTGCTTCATCAACACTTCAGCTGGTTAAGCATTTAACTTGACTCTTATTAAATGATTTTGGAACAAGTCCAGCATACATCACCTACTGATATCATCACCTGATTTTGTCACATAGCAGGTGCAATGTTTTGAAGCTGGCAAATCTTTCAGCTTTGAGCAGCGAATCCAGTGCATTTCATTCCACTGTTTAAAAGCCACTGTGGTGACACACTGCAGTGCCCGTGCTGAGCTGCTGCTGGAATAAGTCGCAATGCTGTCTCTCCCTGACAGCAGCATGTAAGATATACAAAGAGAGCCCACACGTGGAGAGCTGCACTTCAGAAAATGCTAAATCTTAGCCCACTACTATCCTTGAAAAAGAATTAGGTTAGTAGAGTAGACATGCAGAAATACTCCTCTATCAGAGATATCATAACAACTTGGTATGACGTACAGTTTTCAATTAGAGAACATAGAGACAAATACGACAGTAACACAAATTTTTTTTAACTGGCAATGGAGCACGCATACAAACTGTGCTGAAATCCATCTAAGCTTTTTTTTTTTTAAAACCCTTTTGATTTTTTTCCTCACTTGTATTTTTAAGGAATTGGATTGGTTTTTTTTGTTTGTTTGTTTGAGGTTTTGATTAATTTGATTTTTTGTCATTTGGTTGTTTTTTGGGTTTGCCCCTTTCTTAATTTCACACCTTTTCTTTGCCATTTCACTGCTTTAGTTCAAAGCTATTTTAGACACCAAATTGAACCAGCTGTCAATCTGGAAAAAAAAAAAATCTGATAAATGGAAAAGGTTTTGCATTAAGTCCTTTAGAGACAAAACCCAATCACCAGCACTACTCTACTTTTTCATGTGGCAGCTCTCAAACAAACACTTTCCAGCTTTGAATTTCCAGGTTAGAGCAGGGGCCAGTAACCCTCCCAGTGAGGCAGTTCTGCTACTCTGCTAAGGCAGAAGAAGCTGGTGTTGGTCCCAGAGAGGTCTCAGCAAGCACCTGTGCACGGGACAGCAAGGCTTCAGGAATAACACTAACATTTAGGGAAATTGAAGGTTTCTGATTTTGTTAAGCAGTGTGCTATGCTTTAAAAAATGAAGTAACAACAATTATGATCTCCAGTTCCTAGACTGGACAGGTCAATTCCCAGTGCATCTTTTGCAGGTTTTGCATGACATGTAACAGTTTAAGCCTATTATCTTTGTGGATAAGTACTTTCCATAAGGTGGAAAGTACTTCTGATTTAAACAGCACCACTTCAGAGAAAAGCAGTGATTTCCATTGCCTACCTTCCTGCTTGGCTATACTGCTGTTGTCATCAAAAAAGGCAACAGATGAAAAAATTAAGTATTATTTATTAAATATTTATAAAATGGTGCAAAGTTGTAAAAAGCTAAAAATATGATTCTGTTAAAAATGTATGTACTTCACACATATTCCTGTAGTATTTCAGTTCACAACTTGGCTACGCCTCCATCGTTGGAATACATCTGTGCTGTGAGGCAGCAGCAGCAAAGGGCTGCTCCCAGCGCGCCGGGTGCGTTGCTCACTGAGCTGCCAGCCACACTCAAGTACCCCTACAGACTGAATGTGTTGTTTTACTTGTCCTTTAGCTTCCATTTTAAATATCTACATCAACAACACATTTACAACTACATGCAGTATATATAAGGCTTTGTGTAACTTTAAATTCCTCGTATAGGGTGATTTCTCTAATAAAATGCCATATACTAAACTTCATAAACTTATATTACACCTTACAAGCAACTGGAAACCAGGAAAATCAGTATTTTGCTTTTCTTGTTGAGAGAGGTAAGCAGACATGTTCACAAATATTTTAAGTAAATGAGGTAATTTTCAGTCTTCAGCTTTTCTAACAGCTATCTTCTTGAATTCACCAACACAGCTGATTCTTCCACCCACTCTGCCAGACCCTGTACCAGGAACCTAAGCAATCCTACGCTCCCCCCCAAACAAATTAACCAGCAATGCCACAAAAACAGGTAGTCCTGGGACTTGCTGGCTGTTTCCAGGCAACCCTGGAAAGCACTAACTCTCCGTGTGTGAATTCAGAAAGTGTCTGGAATACACTGTAGTCATTAGAGAGGCCTCTTGAAACTGTCCCATAACTCTTTACAGCAAATCTGCATTTTTTTAATCCTTCAGATATTAATAGAGGTGAATAGTTATCACTGAAAATATATGTATAGAGGACATAAGCACCACTAAAAAGCCTTTAATTTATGGGACAAATGAAAGTAAAGTCATCAGGACCTGTACCTTGTGCTGGCGATACTTGGTGACTCTGCTCCAAGCCTACATCTCTCTAGCTGATTAGCCACAATTTGCCTTTCCACTTCCAGTTCTCTGGTAAGTCTTTGAAATTGAAGCTCCTGAAATTTCAAAATAAAAAGAAAAGCATTCTTGATGTTAAAAAATAGGTGTGGATTAACTCTGAAACAATCACTGATCCATCACAATTGTGTTTTGACTCTTCCTTAGGGGAATAAACTATAAAAGTGGAAATTTAATGGGTCTTTAAATCAGTGATTCATGCAAATATTGATTTATCACCTGCTACAGAAAGAAAAACATGTTTAAGCATTCTTGGGTTTTATTCCTCCTGCAACTGAAGTTTTTGTGTCTTCTTACATTACCACAGTCTAACAAAATCAGTGCCTATAAAGTCAGTCTTCAATTTAATCTATAAACAAGGAAACTGGAAAATACCACATCCTAACCTTTCTAATCACAAACCTTCAAATCCTAAGATATCCTACATTCTGACTGTAGTTGGAAACCTTAAGATTTATAACTTCAAACCGGCTGAGTGTAGAGATGGGCTATTTCACCTTTTCTGAGTTCAGCTTTTTTAATATTTCTTGGTCAAAGGTACCAAACTTCTTCAGCCTTTGTAATGGGCTTTTGGAATGTAACACTGCAAGGGTGACATGGGAAATACCAGTGCTGCACAGGATGGGTGTTACTGAAATCTGGAATCATTTTCTACAGCACTCTGAAATCCAGACTATATCACATCAAAGGATATTGAGGGTGTTTTTCTCCTCAGTTAGCTTTTATTGACCAGAGAAAAGGGTTCTGTTGAGCAATTGCATTATTTTTCAAACCGATACTGTAAACCCTTTGAAGGTTAGGTAAACCATATAAAAATAGATGAACACCAATATTTACTAATGAGATGAAGCAGGAAGCAAGACTTACATACAGGTCAAGTGCAACACAGAGCACTCTTTTGACTTGAAAGCTCAAATTACTGATGAAGTTTCTCCTGTGTGACTCACGTAATGGTACTGCCCAGCAGCTGCATGTGAGCCAGCGGTAACAGCTCCTGCAAACTGCTCCCCCACACCCTACATCACATGGAATGGGGTTGAACCACTTCCCTTTCACCAGCCACTCTCCACTCCCTGCAGCTTGCGTCCCTTTCCAGTAAGATGAAGGGTGCTTCAGCAGTGTCCCACGGCTCCTAGCACTCTGCAGGGGCCTCTGCTCCCTGCTCCAGCCCCGAGAGCTTCCACAGCGCACAGGAGACTCAGACTAACAACAGGAGACTCAGAGTAAGTGTAGGGAAAAGCTACTCTAAGTTGTTGAGATAAAGATTTTTCTACCAAGAACACAATGAGATCCCCTCCAAGAACCCCCCAAAAAGAAGGCTAATTAGTACCTATGCCATCAGGCAGGCAGCTGACGCCCAGGGCAAACGGCAGCTGCACTGCTGCCAAAATGACTACATTAGATGACAAAACTGAAAAAGCAACTTCTGAAGGTCTGGTTTGAGCCCTCTACACCAAACTGGCTGTTACACCCACAGCTGACTGCCCTTCTCAGAGGATATGAGGGATTGCGGACAAGTCCAAACATTTCTGAGAACTCACTAATCCAACTGAATAAACACCCTAACATCCCAAGTTTTGGTCAGCAAAAGTGGGTTTGCATCCAGGACAGGGAGCTTTCCCACCACTGCCCCAGGACACAAGCACCCACAGAGCTTTCCTACTATTGCTCGACTCAGAGAACAGAGCAGAATGTGCTGAAGTTATGGGAGGGAGCTGTTGCCCTCGGCCTCCTCCTGGACATCCCTTCCATGACGGCTGGCATTGCTGTCAAGCCTCAGCATTAGAAAAGCTTGGCACAGTGGATGCTCAGATATGAGAGAGCATTTTGGACATCTGTTTTAAACTTGGATTTTATTAAAAGCTGCTTTTAGATGGAATTCCACAGCTAAATTGTTTTAATCCCGAGACCTGAAATGAAGAGTCTCACGGACATGACAATCCACGGACCACCATGAACCTCATGGGCCTGTGCCTGAACTAGAAAGCTCAGATAATACCCAAAGGTTTGTATGACACAGAGACCCAGTTGTCACAGCATGACACCAGGGCCTGCCTCGACTCAGCTCCATGTTACACTGCAACAGTCCACATGTACCCAGTCAGCTCATTTGGACAGCTCATCTTTGGGAGAGAAAATACTAAAATGTCTATTAAGTTAAAAAAGTCAAAGAAATTTATAAAGTAAAAAAAGTCAAAGAAGTTTATGAATGATAACTCATTTTCCAGTTCTAAGTCAGAATATAGATCATACATGGATCTAAAAGATGATTCTCCAGATGGTCATTCACATGTTAGTGGAGAATGTCGGAATGCTGTGACATTCTGCAAGTTTTGGAGCAAATGTCACCCAGACAAGCTTCTTCCTGAGTAAATGATGCTGTATTATACAGCATATAACAAATACAAACCTGCAAAATAAACAATACTGGCCAGCTTGCTTGCAGAAATAATATAAAACATTGAGCCTATGTTTAAAGCTGTTTCCTGTTCCTTACTATTAAACCAATATTTAAGCAGTAATGTCATGGATGCAAACTGCAGATCTGAACCTATTGTTATTTACTGATCTTTTAATTACACGAAGAAAATAAAACATGCTAGCCATTAATTGCTTCTATTCAACCAATCTCTATTAATTTCCCTTTTCAATACAGATAGAGGCATTAATGAACACATTATTCTAGAAAACATCTTGCTGCATAACATCTCAAGTAATAAATTGCCCATTTAAATAAAAATCTCTATTTTTTGCTGCACACTACAAAAATTCAAAGCCAGTTAAAACAGAAGAACTATACTTCTGTTTTTCTTGAGAGTAGAAGAGGTGAATGACAGAAGTGGACAACAGAGCAATAAATTTTACTTCATTTATTTAAACTACATTTAAATGCAAAACTCACTCGTATTCTATCAGAAGAACTGAGATAAGGAGAAATAAGAGAAAAAGCCACCAAGCCTCATTTGGCCACTTCAGAGGCACTGCTGAGTTGGGAACAACACCATCAGCTGTCTATTCACATTGTTCCACACTTTATTTTGGTGTTGACCAGAAAGCCACAAACTGCACAGTGCACTGAAAAGCAGAGGGGTAAGAGGCCTGCAACTCAGTTGCCAGTTTTAAATCACTCTGATGCTTAGGAAGACCTAATGTGCTTTTGCAAGTGCACGCAAAGTAGGAAAAAAAAATCCAGTTCTATTTTCTAGTCTGACTACATTCAGGCATGCCCAGCCTGGGAGTCCAACGAAGCTGCAGTTTGCAAACTTTGAAACAATGAGTGCTGACTTTTGTATGTCCCTTCTTAAGTTTGATATCTCCAGCAAGTGCTCTGTCTTAAATACCTGCATAAATACACAAGATGGATAATTTTAGAGCTACCGTCTTTTTTACAGCTGGAATACCTCATGCTTTAAAATTTTTGTCTTTTAGCTTAAATCATATTATTATTACAGAAAGCTAAGTCCTAACCAACTCTAAATTGATCACCATTCTAGTTTATGCTTCCTTAAAATGAAATTTTATATTGCTCCGAGAGGACATACCCCCACAATGTGTATCTATCAGATAGCACGCTAGTTCTGGCAGGAATCTATTGGAATTTGTTTCCCTATCCAGCTTCCCTGGGAGCAGTGGGAGAGCTCACTCCTTGAACAGGATGCTCCTAGCACAGAGCTTCTGCCCTGGGCACAAATCACAACTCACTGTCTCCTACAGCACCGGCTACTGACAAAATGGCACTGCAGGACTCAAATACAACTCTTAATAAGCTTACTAGCATTTGCAGCAGAACATCTATGTGGCAAGCACACAGTAAAATCACAGACATAAAATTACAGAACACGCTGCCATGCTGCACCCCAAGGAGCAAACGAACCTTCACAGACAGACACACTACACTGGCTTGGCCAGAACTACTTTTATTCAAAATTATTCAACATACATTGAGGGGGAAAAAAGCAACCTGTAATTCTATAAACCTCTTTAGCAGCAACTACTTAATCACCTTATCAAACTGCAGGGTTTAAGTTCATAACCTAAAATTCCACTGCAAAGCCACAGACCATAATTCTTAATACGAAACTACAATAAAAGACAGCTTTAACCACAATTCCAGCTCTGGATCAGGAAGCGCACACACACTGGGCAAGAAAGCAGCTCACTTTGGAAAGCAGTTGTACCGACTGCAGGCAGACAGGCTGCCGTGAGCGAAAGCCAGAGCCCAGAACATTTTTGAGCTGTGTAATGTCCCTTTGGAGACTGAAGCTTTTGGAGGAGGGCCAAACCCTGTGTTGATGCTGTAGTGCTCACACCAGCTGACCAATTGCTCTTCCTTGGCGAGCTCTGGCCAGCAGAAGTCTCACTTGAGATGACACTTCACTGCACCAAGGTACAGGCAAGGCCAGTTACACCAATCTCAACAGCTGAATCCTCTCTCCGTGTCAAAGCTGAGTGTCTCGGAGAGGCTGGTGGCTCCAGGGCAAGGGACAGCAACCACCAATGCACTGTGCTGGGCTCTTGCCAGCCAACACTTGAAAATAATGGCAATGCTGTTTGCACAACTGACCATGAAGACTGCCATTCTCCTGTTGCAGAGTTAGGATCATAAAAGAGGGTTTAGGGGCAATTCTGAGCCTTCTGTTTGCATCCTATCATGATACCATATTGCAGATTCACCTTTTTAATTTATGTTAACGAGGAACTTTTAGCCCTCAGTAACATGGATGAGAATAAGGAATCTACATTAACCACACCGAAAAACAAAAATTACTTTCGTCTTGCCTTGTTGTGATTTGAACACCTCTGGAAAAACACAGACAACTTTAAACAAACAGTGGTCCAGGTGGCTAGCGAGAGGTTTTAGTAACAGCTTTGCAAGAATCAGTAGCAGTCGCACAAGCAGCGAAGAGAAGTCACAGATTCCTTTTGAATGGTTCATGCCTGGCTAGCCAGACCAGACTGGGCAGCTGGACATCAGAGGGGGACAATGCCTCCAATAAACAAAGGCATCTCTTGCAGCTTCTTGACTTGACCAGTTCTCAGTGGCTGCTGTGGCAGAAGACTGGGCTAGGATGGGCTAGTACTCCCAGCTGCAGTAACACTGGGATATGCTAAGTTGCTTCAAATGTCAAATGTCACTGTCTATGAAATATTACGAAGGTAATTGTCAGTTGAACTATGAAATATGTTCTAATCACAAAAGTGTTGTCTGTTGAACAATTGAGCTGAGCCTCTTTCAATAGCTCAAGTTGCTCAGCTAAGGAAATGTAGCTTACATTTGAGAGGAATATTTTTACCTTGTGTTTACTATTTCTCATTCAACTGCAACCACAGTGCAGAGCCACACAACTTCCATCACCTGTGAAAGTTCACACAGTGCTACAGAAAAGGCTATTATATTTTGGATATTTTCATGATACAAACGTGAAACAAAGAAAAGGACAAACAAAACACAAGTTGATTTATACTATCCTTCACATGAATCTCTTCCACCGATCTCTGCAGAGTTCTCTGTTTCCACCTGCCAAAATTCAGAGCTAGATCAAGCAACTGACTACTTAAACCCACACTGAATACTGTGTTCTCCAAAAATGGATGTCATACTGTAGTGACCCAACATTTAAATTCTCTACCAGAATCTATTGCAGAAAAAGTCTGTACTTCTAACTAACCATATTAGAGCTACCTTAATATTTTCTGTAAAAATTAAGTTTACTCATGCACACAACTGCATTTGCATGCTTTCAGTATCTCAGTATCTTCCAAAATAGAAGACAAAAGATCGGACAGAAATTGGACAGTGTAGAGAGAATCACAGATTACAGGATGTGAGATGACACAGCTACAATTACTGGCTGATCACACTTACTCTGTATTCAACAGCAGCAGACCATTAAAGCCCTTAATACTTTAATGCATGCATTGTTCACTAGTCTGGTACAGCAGTTTAGTGCTGCTCCAGCTGATGAGGGATCAAAATTTTAGCATTTTATAGAAAGCTTACTGTTCCCAGTGGCAGGAGGGAAGAATGGCACTGGAGGCATTCCTGGACTGCCTCTGACACATCCTCTCTGGAAGCTTTGTGACAACGCTCGGGCAGGAGCTGAGGGTACTGCTCTGCCAGCTGGGGACCAGGGCTCAGTCGCTGCTGAGCAGACAAGCTGATATCTAAACTAAGAGTGCTACAAAAGGTGTTGATACTCCAGTATATGTCAGAGGCAGACAGAGTTCCAGATAGGCTCTTTTTCAAGGGGAGTTTCTCCTCTGAAGCCTAACAGTACACAGAAGAAAGGAAAATTAACTTCTAGGTCATCATATGGATAAAGGAGTACAGAGAATTTTGATTAAGGAAATGAGCTAGCTATTTCATCTGAGACAGGAGTGGCATTAATTTTGTGCTAGAATAAGACTTTTAGGAAGTTGACATCTCAGACTTGACTCACCAAAACTAAAAATGCTGGTAAACAGCAGAAACTCTAAACCTCAAAGTTCTGGGATTAAATAAGCAAGAGTGACCTATGCAATTGAACACAATACTAAGAGAGTTGGAAGAAAAGCCCTGTTCTTCTAGCCATTTACGAAATGTTGACCAAGATTTTTGTTTCACTCACGCCAAACTTGGGAGCCCATTTAACGAAAAGTACTGCCTTCAATTCAGAACTGCCACACATTTATCACCTAACTCATTACTAGATGCATGCAAATCAGAATTTCAAAGTGAGACTGTGAAAAGTTTGTGCCCAATTACTGGAACTGCATTTAATAAGTCTCTTTTCAGGTATCTCCATGAAGTGACATGCCTACACAGAATACTGAATGTACAGCACTACATAACTGAACTATAAAGAAATCTCCAAGACTTAATATCAATAGTTTTCATTCAAAAAGATGTTTTAGCATGCAATAAAAAAATAGGCAGAATGCATTCTTCCTTCCGTTTCCATCTGAAAAATGTAGGGGTTTGCTCCCTGCTCTCAAACCCTAGAAAAAAAAATCTCAAAAATGATGTAAAAAGTTGGTACTTAAACAAAAATGAAGGAAAAAAGTGAAGTGCACATTCTCTATTTACACGATACAGTTCAATACACTTACACAAAAAGAATAGGTTTTCCTGAAGTCCGGAACAAACAACACTTCTAGAAAAATGCATAGGGAAACCCAAGAGATGTATTATTATCCATGTGAAAGTACATCCAATCGTTCTTACTCTGTCACCTATTTACTAAACGAAAGGTAAAAAGTTGCCCATCTCTAAGTGCCACAAACAGCCAGACCAAAGAACAAACTAAAAAGCCAGCCACTGCTGCAAGTGCTTCTGTCTTAGCAAAGACATTAAAATCAGCATATTCCAGTTACTTTTGAAAACTGCATTGATGAGTGGCTTTTCCTGCAAGACCCTTTCTCAGCCCAACCACTGAAAACAAATGTGCTAAGCAAGAAATTCACAATTCCAAATGATCCCATTTAATCTTGTCAACTCGGCAGCAGTTCATTCCAAATCCAGCAGTATATGGCTTGCACATAGAAAACAGCAGGGATTCCACAAACCTACAAGGAGCAGTTGGCAATTAGCTGCCCTACATTCCAACCCCCCCAAAAGTTATTGCTACCATGCTGCCCCTACAATTTTTAACAAGTTGTTATTTTAGTATGAAAATACTCAATTTACTTTTAACATGGATGAGAGACTCCCTACAGAACTCAACTAAACTTCTATGCAGGATTCAGAACTCCCCAGTATTC
The DNA here is from genome assembly GCA_013398955.1 of Callaeas wilsoni. Taxonomy (NCBI): domain Eukaryota; kingdom Metazoa; phylum Chordata; class Aves; order Passeriformes; family Callaeidae; genus Callaeas; species Callaeas wilsoni. The sequence continues at coordinate 30,157 of VWPU01014925.1, read as the reverse complement.
AGAAGTATAGACATGTTTTACTTTTATTTAAAAGTTGTTTCAGCAATTCCTAGGATACTTCTATCCATGATAGTGCGGAAGCCTCATAACATTTTAGAAATGAAATACATGTTTTGAGGGAAAAAACATCCCAACCCTCCTCTAAAACAAACCCATAGAAAACAATCCCCTCCCCAATCAAAAAATAAAAAAAGAACCACAACAAACTCAAAATACTCAAAATCCATCATCAAATCCACTAAAAGACAAAAAATATGAAAATATGTTTCAGCTTTATTGCAATTAGCCTTGGGATTTTCCTGCATTCAAAAAGGAACTCCTCTATTAGAATCACGGAATCGTTGAGGTTGGAAAAGACCTTCCAGACCATTGAGTCCAACCTGTGACCAATCCCCATCTTGTCCCCAGCCCAGAGCATTGAGTGCCATGTCCAGGAATTCCGTGGACACCTCCAGGGATGGGGACTCCAACCCTCCCTGGGCAGGCCCTTTCCAAGGGGAAATTCCTGCTGATGTCCAACCTGAGCCTCTCCTGGCCCAGCCTGAGGCCGTTCCCTCTCCTCCTGTCCCTATTCCCTGGGAGCAGATCCCAAATCCCCCCCCGGCTGCTCCCTCCTGTCAGGGAGTTGTGCAGAGCCACAGGGTCCCCCCTGAACCTCTTTTCTCCAGGCTGAGCCTATTTCCAGCTCCCTCAGCTGCTCCGGGGGCTCCAGCCCCTTCCCAGCTCCGTTCCCTGCCCTGGACACACTCCAGACCCTCAATGTCTTTCTTATACTGAGGCACCCAAAACTGACCCTGGAACTGGAGATGCCTCAGCACTGCCAGCACAGCGGACGGGCACTGCCCTAGTCCTGATAGCCACACAAGTTTTCACAAGGGCCAGGTGTCCATGGCCTTCTTGCCCACCTGGGCTCATGTTCACTTTAAAACAGACCTTGAGCTTTGCCAGAAAAGCACAAAGCTGTAGTGATTCAAATTTCTTCGCAGGTTACACCTGTTCTGCTCATGCTATTTTATAACACTATGAGTGAATTGAAATGTTCCTTTCCTAAAATACGACCAAGGGAGATTGACCCAGCTGTCTGACACCTGATTCAGTGAGAGACTAACCAGAGTTTAGAGGACACACTCAGTTTGGTAAAATAGTTGCTTTAAACTGATTTGAGGGCCTAGGAAAAGGAAACGAATGGAAACAAAGGGACAGTTTATTTAGAAGCAGCTTGTAGGGTTCATAGGCTCATTAGGAGAACTTTATATATAACCGTAACTGTTATCCCATGGCTATGGCAGAAAGCTTCAAGTAATTCAATACATTTATCTATCTAAGAACTACTGTAGTAATTTTTAAAGTTTTTATTAAGTTAAAATCTTGTCCAATTTGACAAGTAATAATAAAGGCTTTTCTTGATTGTGTTTCCACTGCAGCGTTTCTGAAGTACTTGGGTCAGGGTGTGGCAGTTCTATTTTGCAAACACTGACCTGCTGCACCTCGCAGCAATTCCTGTACCAAAGGAAACAGCAAACAGTGTAGCAGTTTCTGTTCAAGCTTAAGAAAGTAAAGAACTTCACTGGAAAATATTCCTGGGCTTTCTGCCACACAGGAAGGGTGTTGAACATGTCAGTGTCCATAATTATTATCAACAGAAAAAATACCAGAAAGTGGCAGTTCAGCTCTTAATTATTTCATGTTATCACTTCCAAGAGCGAAGGACAATTTACATCTTCCTCCCCTCACACTCATTTTATGTGTCTGTACACTTCACAGCAAGGCTCCAGTTCTGAAGGTTGTGTAACACTAATGATTAATGACAATTCTAATTTTTTTAGCTTTCATCATAACTTAGTTATGTAATAGCCCACATATTTAATAGTCTTTTTATAAATGGAAAGAGGAAGAGGTTTTAACCTCCTTTTCAAAAGAAAAAAATGTTCCATTATCATTTTTTCTCTAGGACTTATAAAAAGATAAAATCATTGCTTGGGCAGGCAAAGGAACACTAACAAATGCCTTTACTGCATACTCGTGCTTCCGACAGTGCAGCCCTCACTGCTCACTCAGTGGGATCCGCCACAGCTGCAGCACGGAGCCATCCTGGCAGGGGATCCCTGCCTGGAGAGCCCAGCTCTGACACTGCCACTGCTCAGCAGCTCAGCCACTACCATGAGCACGCTCTTTGTGTACTGCAACATAAAACGGACCAATGTACTTCAAGCAAATGAGTCCTAATGGCCATTTGTGACAGGCTAAGAGGACACAAGGCAAGCTGCTGTTGGGAGAGGGGACTGAAGGTACCTGCAACTCTTGGCTGACTTCTCACACTGCAACAGCCTCTGGCATTGATACCCGGCACACTGCAAATGTGAACATTAATTTTAACACTGCTAAGAAATTTTTAGGGTTGCTATTGTCACGTTAAGTTACTTTTGAAACTATTAATTTAGGCATGAAAATAAAGATTCAAATTCCATTATGCTGCAGAAAATTTTTGTTTAACAATAAGGTATTACGGGTATGAAAACTCTTGATATCAAGAAGATAGAATCTAATTCTCACCTTTTTAAAAAATATTAATACGGGACAACGTAAGAACTAATATATCAAATGTTTGCATTCAGAGCTACCATCTTGAATCAAGTCCCAATTTATCTTAAAGGAAGTTTCAAAACAGAGACAGCAAAGCAGATTTATACTGAGGTTCAGGTGTTAGTGTATTAAGTCAATAAAGATGATAATTATTTCTCAGTATGATACAATGAAAGCCAAAGTATCCCTTCTTCCTTTGTGTTCTTTAAATTTAAAAAGAAAAAAATGACAAAAACTCCAGCTGGAGTGTTTCCTTGTAGAACTGCAATTTTTCCCACTTGAATGATCTTTACAAATTAAGGCTGAATTTGATCGCAAATGCAATTTTATTCTTCCTATAGAAATTATCACTTTAGATACACACCCATAAATGTGCTGCAGATTTAAAATGTATTAGTACCTTGGTATTGATAACTGAAACCAAACTCAGAGTTTAAAGCCCATTTTTTAATAAAGTACAATTAATCAGACCCAATTTGTATGTGCAGGACTTTGTAGCACTGAACACTTTGCTTTGCAGGACTTACAAGGACTGATTCCAATGTTGCATCAATTCTACACTAGCTTTCCTTTTTTCCAACACTAAGCCTGCATTTCCAGTCTGACTTACAACAGCAGTTCAGACATTCCAAGGGATACAGAATACCAGAATCATGCTTCTGTTTGATGCAGGTAACTGAGCGCCCTATATTCAGATTCTAAAACCGATACATGAAATACACTATAGTGACACTGGGTCACATGCTACAGAAACCAACAGTGATGGTTGTTCCAGCAACGCAGTAAGAGACAGCAGTTACCTCCACACACACACACACACACACACTCTGAACGGATGGATTGCTGAAAATGAGGCAGATACCTGTTCCTTTACAGAAGCTAAAATGGTCGTGGCAGTAGTCTCTGGTTCCATGCCTGGGCCTGTGGAAGTCTCCTGCGCTGTCTGCGGCAGCCCCTCCTCCACCATTGGGCTCTGCTCAGGGGCTGGCATTTTGCCTGCAATAATAAGATTTTAAGATAGTTTACATTTTCAGGCGGTGATGTTTAAAATCCCAGTTTTCAGGATTATAAATTATATATTTTTTTTTCTAGAAGCTTTCCAAACTTAGCTAAATTAGCAGGGAACTTCGCATTACTCATCTCTATGTTGTGTGACTGTGTTTTACCTTCACAAATGGAGACCAGAATCACCTGCACAACTCTAGGGTTGGGCAGGAGCAAGCAGTAGCATGATGCTTCAAGATTATTTTTAAAAACACAATTTTGTGGTGGTTAATAAAACTAGCAAAATTCAAGATGCATGAAAAATACTAGTGTTAACTATTAAGGATACCCAGGATCAGTACATGTCTACCACATACAGTTTTCAGCACAGAAGAACGACACGTAACAGCAGAATGCTCTGCTGTCAGGAAGAAACTATGGAAGAGACTAATTATGGCAATAAAAGCTTAATGGGAGCAATACTTCTAATGCTCTTTTTGCAAAAGAGGAAATTAAAATGCTAAAGTTAAGGCAATTGCCCTGGGCTATGGATAATGTGGAAAGGACTGACAGGATTAGCATCCAATAATCCCAAGCTGTGTTATTGCAGAGGCAGCACACTAACAATTCCAATCCATGGAAAAAGGCAATTAATTTGTTCAATTATCAAAGTCACTATTAACTAATATTACAGAGATAGTTACGAAATGTGTTTAACGCTTTGAAAACAGCAAGTAGGTGGCATTCATAAAGCTTCTACACAGATACCACATTTAATTTCCTTCAGAAAATAGAGCTTGTGAGTCTAATGTCAGAAGTAGTTCCTATTTCATTTCAGATTTTCAGAACAAACTCGCTCAATATTCCCAGGGCAGACAAACAGGAACAGATTCCTTCCCTGTTCCGTTCGTTACTCAAAGGGTGAGGAGATGCTTAGGCTGCAAATGGGCTCCAAGGCCGGGAATGGACCCGTGAGACCTCTCAGTCCGGAGCTGTATTAGCCATGAGCACCTGACTGAGCGCAGGCCAATCCACAGGGTCAGTGCACACCTGTGCTGCAGAGCTGCATGTTTCTGATGGGGTTGGAAGGGGACTTGAGCTGACCCTGAAGGGATCTCCCCTGGGATCGCTGGCCTCTCATGAGGTTAGTGCCTGTGTGCCTGTACGCCGAGCCCAGGCAAAGGCAAAGCACTCACAGGAGTGCTGTGCTGCTATGGGAGAGGTGAGGCGATGGTGCAAGAACAAGTGCTTTTGTTCAGCTCTGTGTACAGCAGCATATGGGCTGTGAGAGGACCGCCTCCTGTTCAGGCCCATGAGCTCTTCTGGCACTGGCACGGGGTCTTTGTCAACCACTCTGTTCCAGTCTGCTAAAAGAGCTAGTGACATGGTTCATGCGCAGTTTTGCATCAGCCACTGAGGGAATCAAACAGTTTCAGGGAAACTCAAGTGAGATGAGTGACGAGAGGCAATGGAGCAGCCATGGGGGCAACCTGTAGTGCAGAAGCCTGGTCACCCACCAGCTTCTACTGCTGCAAAATGGAGAAAGAAAAGCTGCTCCCCAAACACACAGGAGAAGGAGTCCAACTCAGACTCAGCAAGGCAGGACTTTTCCCCTCAGCATCTTGCAGGTGAAGCACAGGGAGGCTGCCCCGTACCCTGAAACGAGCCTGTACGAACAGCCCATTCTTACCATACATCCACACCATAATTACCTTCTGGAACAAGGCAAAAGAATCTGCACAAACCCAGCCATGCTCCGTTTCTGCTGTCAGGACTGCACAAGGACACCTGAGCACGCTAGCCCAGCCACACCAAGAGCCACTCCACTCCCTTCTCCCCTCACCACAGACACGGCACTGTGAGCACACCACGCCGTCCTCCTCATCTCTAGGTCCTGCAGCCCCTGGTGAGCATTCCTTCTTGTCTCAGCCCATTCAGGGCACCCCACGGCAGGGCAAGGGCCTCCCCACTCACCCAAGGTGGCTCCTGCAGGGATTCCTCGTGCTCAGCCCGAGCTCTGGGCCCGTGGGTGTGCATGGCTGCAGGAGACCACAGTGAACTTTGCAACTGGAACAGAACCTACTCTCGACAAATAAAGCAACGTTAAATGCTACTTGACTACCAAGGTGCCACAAATGAATAACCAGACATATCTGGCTATTTTTGAAACACTGTTTTTACTGGTTTCAGCTTGCAGATACAAAGGCTGCCACATCGAGCCTGTCACAAGCTGCGCATCAGGTGGGAGTACACCTAAAGCTTCAAGGACCGTTTCTACAGAACCCATTAAACAGTAATTAAGCAAGGAGAATAAAAAATGACCTCTAATAGTTGTATAATAGGATTTTAAAAAGCCAAACGTGCAACTTTATGGTTTTAGAAAATAAAAACGGTTTCCTCAAACTTTTACTTCTAAAAACCAACTCTTCAATCAAGCAGTAAGAACCAAAGCACAGAATGCATGTCACAATTCCATGTGTCATATCTGATTTTTTATATCACTTACCACAGTTCTTTTATGACTATAACTCAGTGTTTCAGGTTTCTAAATGACCTGATAAATTTGCAAGCATATCAAGTAATAAAACTACCCAATCAAGCCTTTCCTTCATTTAGAAACATCTGCTAAGCAACCAAAAGGACAAGTCTCAAAAATTCACAAGTTACACATACACTTCTCTCAGAAGGGGGCTGCTTGTTGGTCCACGTATCCCACTGGGTCTCCACCTGCACGTAACAGGGCAGTGCCCACCGTGGTTTGGGATTTCCAGGAGAGAAGTACAAAATACAGGACAATAATAAAGCCAAGCTTTTAAATAACAGAGAAAGTAGTATAGAATTCTCAATTATGCAGTTATGCATGTTTGCAGCTTTAAATCAATTAACTATTTAGATGTGTTGTGGTTTAACCTGGTGGGCAGTTCAGTCCCACAGAGCCTCTTCCCGTGGGATGGGGAGAGACTAGAAGGGTAAAAGTGCAAAAACTCCAGAGCTGAGATAAAAGCAGTGTAATAGAAAAAATGAAAGCGCAAGCAAGACAAAGCAAGAAATTCATTCCCCACTTCCCATGGGCAGGGAGGTGTCCAGCCACCCAGCAGGGCTGCAGCACACGTGGCTGGGAAAGGCAAATGCCATCACTCCAAAAGTTCCCTTCCTCCTCCTTCCGCCAGCTGCTCCTGCTGGGCACGATGCTGCCTGGGCTGGGCTGGCCCTTCAGTCAGTGGGGTCAGCTGTCCAGCTGTGCCTCCTCCCTTGCTGGCTGGAGAGCACATAAGGGGCAGCACAGGCCTTGAGCTGGGTGAGTGCTGCTCAGCAAGGACTGACACAGCCCTGCACTGCCAGCTCTGCGTTGGGCACACGTCCCAGACACAGCCCTTACCAACTACTGGGGAAAAAAAACCTCCACCCCAGCCAAAGCCAGTACAATGTGCCATCATGGTCACACTTCTCTATTTCCAGCTCTTCCCAAAGGTCCAACTACAGCTTACAATAGATAAGTTATCTCTTAAAACACTGAAATCACTGCAGTATTCATTCCATTAAACAAAACAGACTTAAATTTTCTTTAAGACATAAGAGAAACCAAAGCATCTTTTTTTTGCTGCTTACTTTAAAAAAAGCACTTGATTTTTTCAAGCTTCCATGATGTGCCACAAAACCTAAACTATACTATATTCCAAAAAAATGCAGTGCCGATTCCCTTGTGAGTGATCGCTTCCAAAATATGTTGTCTAAAGGAATGGCTAAAACTGGACCAACTAAAAACTACAAAAACATGAGCCTAGCAGTGAAATAATCTCAATTTGTCTTTTCCATAGTTTTCTCTCTCTTCTCACCCCAACACTGTGAATAACTTCTCAGCCTATCTGTAGTAGATTTCTGTAACAAACCAGTCCAGAAAACAAACATTCCTCTGAGCTGGCTGGAAGGTGTGCTACTTCATTGGAACAGAAAATATACCCAGTATTAAGTATCTAATAAAAACATCCAGATAAAAAACAATCAAATTAATTTTTAGTGAGGTGTCAGTGTTAAATGTGCATCTATCTCAGTGTTAAGAGATGTAATCAGACCCCTACACCCTTTCACACAGGCAGTTGTTTTAACTGATGTTCCTTCAATTAACACATTTCTTGGCAAAGTTACTGATTTTCTAATCTTGATTTCAACATTAAATAACTGTTGGCTCTGATCCTGCAAACACTTATGTACACACTTGAGCTAGTAAGTCTGCTCATCCATCCCTGCCCTCCTGCCAGGCCCGTGGGCTCAGGTGACAGCACAGGAGAGTAAGGGAGCAGGAGAAGCTCTCGAGGGCCCAGTCCACACCACCACAGCTCTGTCTAGGGATGCTGCTGAAGGACAGGAACTCACAAAGTCAACTCAGGTTCTCATCTTCACCTTACGGGAACAGGAAATAGCAAGAGCAGGTATTGTGAGAGCCTTAAAATCTGGTATGAGTAAGAAGTTGAGAGGAGTTAATAAAAAACTCTCTTTCTTCCTTACACAAGACTGGGATTTATCCGCTCAAGATACTCCCTGGACTTGTGCTACTCACTCATTTGGGTATGGATAACCGATTCATTATTGGAAAACTAGCAATCAGATTTCATCCCTCAAAAAAATTAGGTTCATAGTTATTTTGCCTGTCTCAGGTGTCATGGCCAAGCAGTCAGACATCATCCAGAACAGGAGACTATTCCTACATCTTTCCCAAGCTGTCCAAATTCTCTTTCCCCCACAGTACCATGCTGCAGTTTCCTAGGTCCTGCCCTGGGCTGCTCTCTGCAAGCCCTGGGCACTGACGGATCAGACAGCACACACAGGTACCATCAGAAATGCGCCTTAATGCCTCCCTGTGTTCCAGCTCTTTTAATTCTCAAACTGCTCCTGCACATTGAAGATCTAGGATCTCCATAGCCACAATGAAAACTCAGAAAATTTATTTTACTGTTTATAGCTCTGTTCAGTGCATTTCAGCACACCTGACTATATCTTAAAATCACTGAACATCGAAGTTTACATGCTAAATTCTCTGCTATAGCAGAGAATACAAGAGAACTGGAAGATTTAAATGTTCTGGAATGATCTTTTGACAAATGTTGTAGAACTACAGATTTGTGCATGGTGTAAATGGCTCTAATCTAGCTCAAGAGTATAATGTAAGAAGCTCAGAAACATGGAGGACAGTGAGATTTTGCTGTACGTGTCAGTGATAAAAAATAATGTCTTTCAATCAGTTAAATAATTTTTCAGGAAAATACTTAAATAGTTCATCTTGTACCATAAGTTCAAGAAAATTCTTAACACCTATTCTGAATTTTCCAATTCTCTATTTAGAAGTAAAGGCCAAAAGCAGTGACAACCTAGCTCCAGGCTGGCAGGTCCAGATCAAGTGTGCAAGGAAGACAAAGCTGTTCAATTTGAAGCCTACAGTTTGAAATAACCTGAAACAATTTTGAGAACAGTGGCTTTCCCAGCCTCTCTGCTGTGAAGACTCACTCAAATGGCTTTATGAAACCACGTGGTAAATCACAGCAGAGCAAACCAAGCCACCATAAAGACTCAGCTTTCCATCCAGTGAGAGTTCAGCAGGGACCGTCACATTGGGTAACCATGGGATTTGCTTAAGCAAACCCCACCTAAACAGCCCCAGAACTGCCCGTTCAGAGGACAGTGCTGCCTCCACTGTGCACACCCCATTCTGCTCATGTGGCTCACACAAGCACCAGCTCCTAAAGCCTCCCAGCCCTTCTCCTTCTGCAGAGCCCTGGCAGCCCGGCACTGGGCTGGGCAGAGTCACCCGGTGGCTCCAGCAGCAGGCCAGTCCGGGCTCTCACACTGCTCTCAGCACACAAGGAAGGAATATGGGAAATACTTTCTTTTGTGTCTGATCAACTGGCCAAACAGCTGCAAAGCCAGCAGTTCAGCGAGTTCATCTGACACAGCTGTGCTTTTGGCGACGAGATGGGGGTGTATTTTCCTGAGCCAGCCGATCTTGCAGCCCAGTAATCACTGACACAAGGAAGGAAGAACATACAACTGGGAAGAGAAGAAATATGAGAAATCACTAAAACAAGTGTAGTAAACCATGCTTTAAGTTTTCATTCTCATTAGTCTCTAACCCTGACTTTTCAGTGCTCCTCCTGTTATTTTCTCAGACATATCCAGACAGCTTTGCCAGTACTGAATGATCCCATTTCCTTTAGTGCAGGCCCAAGAAAAAGCCAGACCTTTTGAGGACTGATGTGAGACAGAAGTAGTGGTTTTCCACAACTTCCTAATCCATTCCCTTCATATTCCTCCTGCCTTTCTTACACTTGTTATTCTTCCAAATTTGCTCCTTACCTATATTCCCTGTTTCTGAGCCTCCCACTGCTAACGTGCAGCCAGTAAGAAGTCACGAGCACAATTCATGCTGAAGAGGTAATACAATTATTACCAACTCTGCCAGCTAGGGTAGGGTGGACTGAATTTATTTCACGAGGGCAACGTGAGAAAAACAATGGGCAACATCTCATCACTGAAAATCCTATTTATCTAGCTACAAGGGTAAATCAAGCAACAAGACTAAATTACCAAGGATATTAGACAAATAGTCATTAGTACAGAGGGGAAAAACTCCTATAAGCTAAAATCAACTTGCTGGGACACTAACGTTATTTACTACAAGACGAAGTTATTCTCATATATCTACACTTAGAGCAATAAGGCACATCTCAGCTCTTGGTCAAAGACTCTGCTCTTCTCGTCCTTTACAGTGTGCACGAAAGGTCAAAACCTAAGCAAGACATACCACATTTCTAGTTTTTACAGGAAGATATAGTGAAAATGTATCTGTTTTCAAGTACCTCCACAGAGCTGTCAGTACACTTCCAGGCAGGAGCAGTTCCAATTGGTTCCATACTGCTGTAAGGCCAGAGTGCTGCTCACCTAAGAACCAGGCAAGGATTCACACACTCAAGCTTCCTGCAACCAAGTGACTGAACCACGCTCTGCGTTCTGTCTGCCAGCCTGCAGAATGTGTTTGGATGGAGAGGCAGCAGATGACAACTTACCCACTTGCAAAGATGATGCAAGCAACTAAAAATGGATTCTGTGAAAGATGGCTCCAACGTTTACATAAAAAGCAGGGTTTGAAATTTCCAGATGCTGTACATGAAGATACTCTAAACATCACACTACAGGCTAACCACTGGGCTCAGAAATACGTTTATTTATGGACATTAGAAGTGCACAAGTTCAAGAATGAAATCAGGAAAATAAATATGTTATCTGATGAAAACATGGAAGAAACTGACTTCAGGATAAACTGCCATTAGGCAGGATAAAAACCACCTGCACAATTGTGCAGACTGAGCCCCATAGTCAAAAAGGAAACCTACACACACCTGATGCTCTGCCTGAGAAATGTGGGAGATGCGTTTAACTGACTTACCACTAAATTTAGCCTCTTCCTAATCTCTTTTTCTTTACAAGATATATTTTGTCCACTTTTTTTGTTTTTTACTTAAATACATGCAGGTTAAAAAACCCTTTGGTACTATGTCCTTTTCAAAATCTTAAAATGTATTCGTTACAGTTCCTAGGAAAAGACAGTCCCTTTTTTTTTTGCCTGATAGCTACATACTTTAACTCCACTCCAGTGAGCAGGCAAGATTCTACATCCACAAATATCTAGTTGTAACATGCTCATGAGACTAATATCTTTTATAGCTTTCAAACTAACCATTCACCAGAAGGTATCAGACATGTACGGCAAGACAACCATTTTGAATAAAGACATATTTATAACCACGTCCTTCAAGGCCTGAGGCACTGTCTGTAGCTCACCTGAAAAGAAGCCTCTTTGTCATCTGAAGGGTGTCTGGAGAGCATTTACACTTTGCAAATGTATGAAGTACCAGAAGGTAAATGGCAAGAAATAGGGTTTTCAGTAGTGTAAGTCAACAAGGCTCCATGACTTATAAGAAACAAGAGACCCCACATCTGAACCTTCCCTTTGTGCCATTCCATGTCTGTGCTGCTCTGTTCTGCTAAGGTATTCAAACCCATTGCCATCAAACACAGCCTCATCAGAGCACAGTGCTCAAAGCCAGCTCTGCAGACTAGCAAACAGACAGTAGATTGATCTCGAGGGATAAAGTTCAGTCTCACTTCTATCGCAGACTGAGGGGGAGGAGGGACATGCAGCATGACAGAAGGATTTTCGGTTTTCCAAAGTCTGTCAGGTGACAAGGATATTCATCAATTACTCATTCCAACATGCACAGAAGGATAAATTCTCAGTTTAGTGTTGGAATAGACGTAATTAATGTAGGTACAAAGTCCTTCGGAATGAATATCACAGAACAACATAACTTGCACACTGACAGCTGAGAACCTCCAGCACAGGTGTGCAGGCACTGCTGCCCTGTGCCCCAGCTCCAAACTGATACCTGCTCCATCTCCCACCTGAAAACTCCCACAAACAAGCAAAAGGCAGTTAAATGAGAATGGCTGTAAGTACAGATATAACCACTACCAACCACAACAATGGCTGCAGCTGCTATTCAATTTCTACTTGTATTTTCTCTTAGCAAAGTTGTTGCTGAAGCGTGGCTATGTTATTGCTAGAGAGAATGCTCACTACTTGCAGGCAGACATGCCTCAGCTGGAAGTATTAGCAACCCAAAGCTATGTTACATGCCTTTATAAAAACATGCTTCTCAATTTTGTCATATAGCATATTTGAAAACAAATTATTACACAAAAATTTTTTTCAATGATAAAAATTATCAGCTACAATCACCATTACAAAAGACAGGTGGAGAGGTACAGACTTCCACAGCACCCCCTGCTTGGACAATGCCAAGTTTTGAGTGATGTGGTGTAACACGCATCCCTGAGATGGTCTGGAGCCGGACGCTAGCAGCCCTGGTCGTATCCTGCCTTTAGAAACCAACCAGCTGGGAGCAGCAATTCCCCTCGGACAGCTGTGTGTTCACTGACACCACAGTCCCCACATCTGCAGGGAGAGCCGTGGCTCAGGAACGAGCCACCGACCAGCAGCGGCTCAACCACATTTGGCAGGGACAACAACCCAACTACGCCCCTGCAAAACTGAGAAACTGATGATGCTGAAACACTTGCTTTTATTCGGGACACATTTATGAGTTCTTCAGTGCTACCTGTGGATGTTCCTGCTCAAATGACTACTACAGAAATGTCAAATTCTTGCGTACCATAAACACAGATTGAGGAATACCACTGTTCTCCAATAAACATGGCTACGGATTAACAAAAGGTTTTGCTAAAATGAAGTTTTATCAATTACTAAACTGCAGTTTACTCATCCTTTTGCCCTGAAATAGAACCACACAGCAAAACTCCATTTGCTGCCAAGAACACTCTACCTGCAAACTTTTACATTTAAGCAAATGAAGCTCTGTCCTCTTCTGTTCTCCAAGCTAGAAGCTAAGAAAAAAACTTGAATGTAGAAGCAAAATATAAGAATTAGACAACAAGCATGTGGCTTTTAAGGCCACAGTTACCAATACTTCTATCAGTTCTCCAATATCCCAAAGATTGGTATTATTTTTCCAAGGTATATTTGATTTTGTTCACTCTTCAAAATTGAAAGTACTGGTAGTAGGATTACACACAACTCTACTCTATAGAGAATTTAGTATTTCTACTAATACTTTATGAAGAGATGAAGAGTTGCGAACACCAAAATTTACAAATGATATCACGATTAGAGGAGATCAAGGACAATTGAGTAGTTTGAGGAAAACCACAAAGAAAGAATGAGCCAATGTTGATAAGCACAAAATCACATGAACTGTTCCCATCCAAGTGACCCATATGCCTTCCTGTAGCAGGGGTAGATGACAGAAACACAGATACAAAATTAGGCAGACTCAGGCTGAAGTGTCTGGCTAGGCAGGGAGACCTTTTGCAGAAGTGCCAGAGGGGAAAAAAGTCAGGTCAATGGTACATTAAATAATGTCAATAATTGTAACCACACTCCAAAACAGACGTCCACAGTGCAAAATGTAGGCAATTCAGCATACAGTAACAAAAAAATTCAGAGGGACAGAAAACTATATATCGGAGGAATGAAGATTAAATGTGGAAATGGTCAAGAAGAAAACAAATACTGTATGAAGGAATGTGGTTCAGGTTCTTTGCTGATGCTCAGTTAAAACAAGGAGAAACTTTAAGAACAGCATTCACAGGCTTCCTGCTGTGTGGCAAAACTGCATCTTTATGCAGCACTACAAGACCCTAAGATGTGATTTTCTTCTCATAGTGAAAGGTTTCTTCCTGTAAAATCTGCTAAAGGCGTGCAATTTTGTCATGAGATGGCAACATTTTGCATCAAAGTTTACCAGTTAGAGATGCAATTTAGATAGCTTTCCTGCCTCAGTTCCTGAAAGACTGAAAGTATGACTCAAACGTATTTTAAAAGCTAACATCAAAGGAATCTCAACTAGTCGTCACAACAACACCAATCTTATTTCTACCTTTTAATTCTCTGCCCCATATTCTAGTCATATGCTAATTTCTGAGTGGGGCAATTAAGTGCACCAAAACCAGTAACAGGCACTAGAACTTCAAGTGTTAGGAAAGAGCATGGGTTTGCTATATTAAATCCACCTAATTTTGTTCTGTGACAAGAGCACTAGAGAAACACATTTCGTGTAAAGTCTTGACACTGCCACGTGGCTTTGTGAGATGCAACCAAGAAAGCCCAGGTGAGAGAACTGGGGAAAAGAGAGGTGACCAGGGCAACTCCTTAGGAAGCTGAAACCAAAGCAGCAGTTCACTTGCATGGAAAGGCAGTTTGGGAGTGGGCTCTGTCACAGCTGTGGCCGGGCTCCCTGGGACAGCAGCAGGCGGTGGCACCCGTAGGGTATGGCTGGGGCAGGGGACACACAAAGCATGGAGTGGTGAGCCAGCACACAGAGGTCAGGAACTACGGGAGAATCCAGCTTAAAACAAACAGCAAGCCCAAAACCAGCTGACCCCAACTCACACCAAACGCTGAAGTTTGTTCATTGACCCCAGCAATATTCAATTTTGTATCACCTCCCACACATAACCCTGCCTCACCCACACTCCAGGTGATGCAGGTGACACAGAGAACCAAGTCCTGCATCGAAGCAGATACAGCAAAACAACGGTTCTGAGGGAAACACAAAGCTGGGATGCCTGTATTCAAAGCACCTTCCCGTGGCAAAGAAAAGAGAGGGAAAAGAAAAAAAAGATACGTCACTGATCCCTCCTGCTTATTTTCCATTTCGCACTGCATTGAAAATGCACAATCTTCCCAGGCTGCTTCACTGAAGTTTTGTGCACCCAGCTTCAAGATGGATCTATTGAAAAGTCAGAAGAAAGCAACCAAAGCAATGCAAATTTTATGCAGAAGTTGCCTGTGTTTGGATATGAAGCAGAGACTTTTGGGAAAAGAGGTAACTGCTAAAATACTGAAGTCACTGCAGGAAAGACAAAACAATAATCAAGGATAATATTTAAGAGTTACAGTTACCTTCTTGCCAGTATCAGACAATATAAATGACACTAATTATTTAAGTGTTGCTCTCTCCTCTAAATGGAATACTGGGGTTCTCTTCTGCCCTTCCAAATTCAAACAAACACCATTTTTTAGATCATTTCACAACTACAGATAATAGAAAAAATTAAATGTTCACACTTAGGATTTAGATATGCCTGACCATTAATACTGACATATTTAAATAGAGCAACTCTACCAACAGTGAAGATACAAACTTAACCAGTTCTTTTCACTGTGCTGTAACAGAAATCTCAGAATGAAGAGTTTAAAAGGCAGCGATCAAAAGCAAAGCCTCTCAGTAACAAGGAGGGAGCTGGAAAATTACGCAATTTTAAGTCTTAAAAAAATACAACAATTAATTAGTGTTTTAGGGGATTTCCACTTTCAAACCTGAGAAAGCCTGCTCCTGCTTGCTCTCTGCAAGCCCAGGAGAATGAACGTCAATACAACAATTCAGGAAATACACTCCTGGATGACACCAGCAGAAAAGAATGCACTTCCACCACTTGTGAGATTGCTCTTTATTGCTCTTCAATGTAACGCTTACAGAGTAATTGCAGTTAGAGGCATATCTTTCCATTTTTAGAATGTCTTACTTCAGCTTCATAAGAATATATACAATTTCAGCTAGCTGCTATTGAACTGCCCTTTCTGAGCGCTGTAAAGTACAGCAGAGGAAGCAGCAGAGCACTGGGCAGGAACGGGCCCCAAGCCAAGCAATGCCCGAGCCCCCTTTGGCAGGACAAAGCACTGAACCCAGGCCTGTTGGCAAGGGAGGAATCCACCAACACCGGAATTACTGTACTGCAGAAATTGAAAATACTTGGCACACAGACCATTTATGCCACCTAAAATGAACCATTTCAGTGAGGTGCGCCAAGGCAGCTGCTAGTTATCTTCTCAGTATCACGGACAGCAGGATAAATTACAGATGGTAACAGAATGCATATCCACCTAATTGCATTTTCTTGCCTATTTGTGAAAGATCACTTCAAATCCAAAAGATTTAAAATGGAGCTTTTCAGCAATAGCACAGGAGTTCTCCAGAGAGTTCAAACTGTTGGGGCTTTTTTCAACTTAATATAGGACATTTCCTATTACTTCAGCTCTCATATGACCTGAGATGTAAAGCTGCAAATACCAGAGCAAATGTGAACATGCCCAGCAAGGAGGGGCAAAAGTAGGCTCAAAAATCTACCTTACACATACTGTGTTTTAAAGAAGTGTGTAACACTCCACTTCTTTTGTCAAACTAAAGCACAATAAAAACTTAATGAAAAATGTCATATATATATATATGTATATAGTCTGCACATAATTATTTCTTCAAATAAGATTTTTAAAGAAGTTGCTTCTTTAAAATGGCAAACATGTTTTGTAAGTTTTTTCTCTACAGTAATGCTGCTAGTTAATTCCAAATACACTCAGCACATCTTCTGACGAATACTGTCAAAACCTTTTTTTATGTTTTAAAAGTAACCCTCAGCAAGGTTATTAATGCAGACTTCAGATCAGCACATTCACATACAGCAGGGTAAACATGCACACACACTACCTTGTCCCACTTTCATCTGTTCTTAATACTGATGCTGCTGCTGCCTGTCAACATCCTCTTGATGAGCCACAGGAAGGATACACGCAGGAACAAGCAAGAAGTCCCTTGTCATTTATGGTCACCTTAAAAGACAGCATTTATTTACAACTGAACTGACAGAGTACCCTACCCATGCAATCCTGGAGAGCTGCTGTCCTTGGGCACTTGGGGACCCAAGCACAGCTCACTTGAGGCAGGGCAGCCACCATCCAAACACAGCACAAGGGCTGAGCAGAACCACGCCAGGTTGATAATGCTGCCCAGAACAAGTCAGGCTTCCTCCCAGGAGTACTGTCCTGCCCACACACTGCTGCTGTGGCCCCAGCGCCAGGACCGTGGCACTGCGTGGCACACCTGCGCCTCTGGGGTCAGGTCTGTCTCCAAGGCCAGAAGCAGTGCCAGGGAGCCAGCCCTCATCCTGGTGAAGCCAGTCTGATACTCTTTCAAAACCAGGATCGCTACCATCACTACCCCTGTCCTGCATAGGAATGAGAAATGAAAGCATTTAAAGAAAGGAAAAGGTGGTAGAGCCGGCACAGGACAAAGCTCTGACATCAGGCTGGTTACTCGTTCCATACCTATCACTGACAAACACCACGCAGGGGTGGGACAAGTCTTTAGACTCCATTATCCTCAAGTAAGTCTTCATGAAAGTGAAACTATTTACTGGAATGGCAATATGAACTGCAGGTTTCACACTGAATTCTAAAGAACCGATCGCCCAACCCCACCGACAGCCCCTTAGCAAAAGATGGAAAAACTTGCACTGGTGCAAAGTACAGCATGCTCAAAGCTACCAACTTTCAACAGGAAAAAAAGGGCTTCCTTAGTAAACTATCAATTCACTGTCTTCACAACAGACTTATGTCGTATTTGCAATTTATTAGTTACAATCTTAATCCATTGGTGAATTTTAAGACCCACTGACCAAAGCAAAATTCAAAGGATAGGAACAGCCATGTCACCAAGAGAAGTCATAGAAGTTGTCTCTCCGGAGGTTGTTCAGTTTGTATCTGGAGTTCCTTCACATGACAAAGGATAGAGGTTACAGCATAACCATTAACGCTGTTCAGTCAATCTCCAACATCAGAGAAGAGGTAGCTGCTAGTAGCGGCCACTCACACTGCAGAAACAGATACCACTGGAATCTTGGTCCTGTAAGACCCAGCTGCTCTAGACATCAGTGGAGGCATGAATAATCAGCACAGTGGTGGGGCACAGCTATTCATTTAATGGATATGGTGACCCAAAAAAAGCAGTTAAATAAAAAAAGATTACTCAGCAAACTCAAGCCTAAAAAACCAGAAAACAATCAGTTGCCAAAACTGCCATGGAGCACATAATTATGGACTGATTCAATTTCTAAATGGAAAGATAATTCAAGTAGGCAGAACTGTAACTTAGGTGGTGGATTTGAGAAAAACCAGTCTTACGAAATAGAAAACAATGTGGTGACACGAACCAGCAGAGCTGATGCTCCTGCTCCCAAACAAATCCACAGCTATCCAAAGCAGATATGGGATGAAGGGATGACACACAGAGCCATGCAACTTACATCTAAGCTAATAGAAGATTCCTTATCTGGGAAGCATACCTACTTTTAAAAGAGATACAAATGCAAAAGAAGGTTGATGTTCCCTTCCTAGCCTAAGGGGAGAGGAGAAATCTATCTGCCTGCTGTTGTTTTGCAAGTCAAATAATAATGGACTTATGAGAAAGCTAGAGACAAGCAAGCCAACCAGGGCTTGCTAAAGCAGCACAGAAACTAAGACTGACAGAAACATCTTTCTGCAGAGAAAACACAGCGAGGTAATAGCCCAGCAGGTACCTCAGTCAGAATAAGGTAAACACAGTCTCCGTGGTAGAATGACCGTGATTATGTATGCAGCCTGCTTAACGGAAGGAAGACAAAAAAGCAGTATTAACACAAAGCTCCATCTGGAGAGGTTTCTCCACTAGGAATTCCCTTGTGATTGATCACATTTAACACCGGCAAAACAACAGGACTTCACATCTTCCAAATTTGGGGGGAGGGGGTTGGTAGGCAAGAAGGGCATGGGGCATAAATCTTGCCAATGCTCTTTACCCAAGTCACAGACAGTGACCAAAGAAAGTTTCTGTGACAGACAGCAAGGTCATCACCAAGAAGTAACTGGAGAGAAGAACATAGCAGCTCCTGTGAGATGGCCACAGCGATGGCACGTGTTGTTGTAGAGTACATCAAAAACACACTTCCAGCAGAGAATCTGAAATGTTGCTCCCATTAGAACGAAATGGAAGTTAACTCAGCACCTGGCACAGGCCTTGTTTCTCGCATTTGCATCTGGTTCTGCTGGTCTGCCTGAATTCAAAGGCTGTCATGATGATAAAGGAACCAAATCCTCCTTTTTTATCACCTGAAACCTCTCAAAATAGAAACTGAGAAGATATTGTTTCCTATGAATACTTGGGTTTAAGAATAAGGATAAGAAAACATTTGAGAGAAGACCAAGCAGGTCTTAAACGACCATAAAGAAATTTATCACTGTAATTACAAATTAGGAAATTTCCCAGTGAAATGAACATTTTGGAAAAGTAAAAAAAGTATAGTGAATATATCATTTGAGAACAGAATTACTGGTGCCTATTTTCTCCACTGCTGTAATTGCACTTTTAGGATTCATAGAGAGGATTCCTATCATACTGGTACATCTGACTTATTTTTTCTTATTTGTACAAATAAAATCATATCTACCTTAAGAGGAGTCAAACTCCTTCAATTAGCGTTAAACCAGCAGAAAGTAGCTGGCTCCTCTGGGATGTGTTTACAGGCAGTACTGTTTTGATTCACATTCTGCTGGCATGTCTGCAACTGGAAAATGTTAAGGTCAGATCAAGGTGATTTGCTTGCTTTCCTCCTGTGGTAGGGCCATTTCAGTTAGGACTCTTGAAAAAAATATACACCTGTACCTTCATACAGTAGCTCAACTAACTAATAACCAAAGCTATTACTACATTTAGCATCCACCCACAGCACTCCAGCAATGCCAGGTACATCTGCACACTCGCAAAATCACACGTTCAGGTTCCACCTCATTTAAAGTACAAGTTGGCATGTGAAAACCATTGTTTTGAGTCACTTTGTCTCCCTCCTCTAGTACTGTGTCAAGAATTCACATCTTGGTTTAAGTTCACCTGGGATAAAGAGGGATCCGATCCTGTCTCTCCAGTGTAGAGCAAGGCAAGGCCACAGCTGCTCTAACCCACCCAAATGAGTATCACAGTTGTAGTTGTGCAATGATAAACAGTAACTTGGGAGGGATGCTGAATGTCCCCTACCCGACTCACTCTGCACACACAAGTCACTGTTGTCTTTGACTCTGCTGTGCAAACCAACACAGATCCTCTACTGCAGGAAGTTTGACAGACATGTTCTTTCATCCAGAAGAAGAAATGATCAATGTCGGTCAGGTGAGAGACACAGTCACTGCATCTCCTAACACACACTTTGAGATAAGAAAGGCAAAACAGAAATAAAGCCAGGGATTAGCACCACGTCAGTCAGTTTTGCAGGCCCACTGCCAGTACCCTGGACAAGATTAATCATATCTAACACCAGCTTTTGTTTCAAGGAAAACTGAGGGAACGACTAATGCACACCTAAAACTGAAAGAGTGCCATTAGTGTTCATAAATCTATGAAGTCATAAGTCTCACAAATTTCACACATCACACCAAACTGCTTCACATTCCTATTGAAAAAGTACATTGGCAAGAAGCCTGAACTTTGGAGCATACAAGGCTGTCCATCGGTAAGGGCCTTTGAAAGGCAAACTAAGTCCCCAACACTACTGAACAGAGAGCTGCTCACTTCATGCACTATGTGAGAGAAAGGCAAATGCATCAAAAAGCACTGTATTTCAAAAAATAGCATATCCTCAGTGATGAGCATTGTCTTCCCACTGAATTGTGCCATTTCAGAGACTGAAAAGGTCCAAATATCACAAGCACGTGGTAAACTCAGCTACCCACAAACCCTTCAGAACAGCTCCAGTGCAGCAGAGCAGAGATCCCTCTGGCTAATCCCAACTGACAGGGACCTGAGCAGTAGGTGTTCTGTACCCTGGGGCTTTCTCCCAGCCTCCACAAGGAAATGAGCTGGCTGCACAAACACAGCATCTTCCAGTCTGGAATTACTAGATTCGGCTAAATTATGGGGACATAATTGTAAAGGAGATAAATTCCAACTGACAGTATCTTTTAAAAAGTTGTGCAAAATGGATACTTTGAAGGATATAATACTTTGAAGGAACACCAAATATTAGCTGTTTCCCAGAAGCTTTTTTCACGTATTCTGTAAAGAATCTTCTTTTAGAAGCTCTAAGTACAAGTGATTCTTGCAACAAAAGACATTGCAGAAAAGTGGTTATTCATCGGTTGTCTAGAACCAACCAAAACTTGGTTCTGAAATACAGGTCAAGCAAGCTTAACAGTTTTGAATTTCAACAGACTAAACTCTTCTGTAAGGATATTCACCTCATACCTTAGTGTAAGAAATAATAAAATCCATTGACAAGTGTAATCCAAAAGACAGCATTACAATGGGAGGGTTGATAAAAAAATGTAAAAATTAAGAAAGTTAAGAAGCCTGTTTAGACATCACAAATACATCCCTGCTCTCCTCCTGCTGCCGGCTGGTATAAGCTGCCAGAGCAGAGGCTCTGGGGCTGGTTGTTAGTTGCTGGGCATTAGCAGCATGTCATAGAGCTTTCACATGTAGTATTTATGTTTGTACTGGGGAAAAGGACACACCATCCTTGAATTTCTGGACTATTGTAAGCGTTTTTGCTTCCAAGATAAAAATCTCTGTTCTGGCTATAATTCTGTGCAAGATGCAAACCATTTCAGTCAGCTAGAGGATAGTTTTAAGTTCGGAGATCAAAGCTAAGGCAGCCTTCACGAGATCCTGTGCAAGGAGGGAAACAGCCAAACACAATCCATGCAGCAGCACATCCTGTCTCCCCTTCCTCCAACATGTTTAAGTTTGTCCACTAAAGACTTGGAAGTGAGAGAAACACATCAAATATTTGGAAAGAAAACCCTCACAGGCAGGTGGCTGTTTGCCACGCAGACAACAGTAACAAGTTCTTCCAAAGGCCTGCTTGTGTCAGGGAACCTGGGGGAAGGAAGAACCAATTATCAGCTCCAGGAGAAGCGAGAGCTACTCTTGAAGTGACCTGCTCAGAGTTAGCAGTTCTTCATTTTGTAAGAACATTCCATACAAGCAGAAGGCAGCTGCTGGCCTGTGGAATGAGGCCTTCCTGAGTGCTGCACAGCTGAAGGAAGGGCTGTCTGAACTTTTCACACCGGGACATTCTTCTAAAGCATGATCAATCAGCTTCCACGGACAAGGAAAAAGGTCATGTTTATGCTTCAAAACACACGAAGTGTCTGCACAGCAGAATCCTTGGTTTTCACAATGCTCAATCACAACACCAAGTTGGAGAACAATCATCTTAGAAAGACATTATTCAGTAAACTCTGGGAAAACAGCCCCAACACTGAATGGAGAGCTGAAGATTCCAGGTGTTCCTACAGCAGCTCCAGCAGGCCAGCCTGGCACAGGCTGCTGCAGAGCCTGGATTTATTATTCGGGTTGGTGCAGACTGACCTGTGCTTTTGTGCACAGTCATTAGTGTAAAGAGCTGGGACTTCCACAGCTGCTCTACCTGTGAGATGTGCACACAGGCCTGACCAACCAACACACCCTTCAGCACACGGGCACATTTGAACTGGTAACACTTGACCAAGTGAAAATATCATCCCACAGTTTGCACTGCTACACATAAAGCTTATTTTTAAACTTTCTAAAAAAAAAAATCTCGAATATTGCCATAGTAAAACACTTTTGTTCTGTTGCAATATGACGCCTGTGATGCATTGAGATGCAGAGAAAACAAAGGAAAATTCTGGAAAATTTGCAATAACTTGAATTATCTTTGCTATCTAAAAAAAAAGTATCCTCCTTTAGTATTTCAAATTTCAATCTGAAATATATTAATATTTATATTATAGATTAAATCAACATACTAGTAATACAAAACAACTAAATAATACAATATTAATTAATACAATGAACTGTATCACTAAAACAGCATTTGCTGGAATTCTTACAAGGCAAGACTTCCTAAATCTAATGCACTTCACACTTCCTCAAAACAGGAAGTTGTGATTCAGGACATCTTCTTTTGTATCTACTACAGTAAAAAAAATAGATTTAAAATATGCTCATTATGAACAGCAATAAATGCATTAAGTTTAAGAAAAACTGTTATCCTCCTTCACTGTGCAACTACATTTCCAGACTGGATCAATGCAGAAGCAGCTCCCGATGGACACCCGATGGGTGGTTCCTTTCAGAGCACTCAAGTTGGCCAAAATAAAACTCAGCAGCTCATCAGACATATCTGATTCCTGGATTCAGTGCACCTTGCTAATTCAACACTTTTAAAATTACTGCATATCTTCAAGGTGGGTTTTTTTGTTTTGGGATTTGGGTCTTTTGTTGTTGCAGTTTTTTGATTTTATCACAGTGTCAGTACATGACCTGGTGAATTTTTTTGCTGCTTAAAAATAACCTATGTTCCACAACTAAATTAAAAAACTCTGAGTGTTGAAAGACTGCCTATGTCAGCCTGAACAAAAAGCATCCCACCACAGGCAGTGCTCTCTACCAGAACTTCCTTAAGAGGTGGCAAGTTCTTGGACCACAGGAAGTTTTTCTGCCAGTCTGTCTATTCTGTAAAGAACTCTAAACAAGGATTTTTTAAAAAGTATCTCCTGGAAAAGAATGTATTTAATGACAGTGAAATTTCCCAAATCTCAGTGTATGCTGTTATGATTTATGCTAAGAAACAATAACAAACTAAGAAAACTCCAAATTTTCTTTCTTTATGTGATTGTCCAAATAACACAGAGCAAACAGGCACACCTCACAAGTCTACAAGTCAGTCTGAGATTTCTGGGTTCAATGTTTTTTCATCTCCCATCTGAAATACAAACACGCTCCCAGGAACAAGTGATGCATTGTATCAGTCATCTCACTGCCAATATTTTCAATTTCAGCTGAAATATGGAACTGGGTACTTTCCTTACATTAGTCATAAGGACAAAGCTGGATGTAAAGGCTATGGAGCCCCAACATGTGGCAAGTTCTGCCAGCGTACCTTTGATTCAGACTGAATCAAATTACACAGCCCAGAAGCCTAGGTTTATTACTGGATCACAAGCACCCTGGATAAGGTGTGTGTTAGAAAAAGGCATGTTCTTGGTATCTTCTTCAGTTGTTTCACCAGTTTAAGTCTTGCCTTTCCGTCTGTAAGCTCTATGGAGCATGGACTTCCATCTACTTCACAGAGGGTCACATCAATTTGGAGTTTAGGCACAGGTATGAGACACATTAAATCTCCTTTTACGATATGCTATAATTCCAATACTGCTGTGCTATTTCTCAGTAAGAATATATGGTAATTTTGCTTTTAAACAAAATCATGATGAAAATACTAACTCTTTCTGAGATCTGTCTCCCTATGTATCTTTAGACATCACACAAGACTTGAGCATGAATTAAGAAGCCAATCGTTGAACACTGTTACACACACACCTGTACACAGAATGTCTCCAATTAACAGTCCAGTGCTCCACTTGTCCAGAAGTTCTCAAGTAACTGAAATCAGTTACATGACATATATCACCTTGGGTTCATTTTGTGAAAGATATGAAAAGTTTCAGCTTTAAGCCTGTCACATTGACATGGAAGTTAAAGAATTATCATTTGTCTGAAATTACTTCAGGCATAGGTGAATTTCTTTGGTTTTAGTTTTCACCAATCAGATTTACCTCTACGATAACAAATGTGCCAATACTTAATTCCCGGGCTACACAACAGGAAGTTCTGCCAAGGCAAGACAGCGAAGAACATGGGTTTGGAAATGAAAAGGTTTCCTTTCAGAGCACCTAGGATGCATTGCCTGCTGCTGCCTTCCTGGGGAAGAGGACAGAAATCCACCACAAACTGGAAATCTCCCGTTCACATCAGATTTCTAACACAGATGGTGTTAAGTAAGACCATATAAAGCAAACTAAGGGGTAGATTAGGTGCTTTCTGTTTGGACACGTGTAATGCAAATGCTTTTGAGTACATTTATAAAAACCTGTTAAAAGCATAGCCTGGATGATAGCCTTTGGCTTGCCACACCACAGCACATGAAGAGCTTTTGATAAGAAGATAAAGACAGGAAAAGTTTTTGGCACCCACAGAAACAAACAGAAATCTAGAAATTTTTAAATGTTTCTTCCTTGTTCCTTACAGCTGGACATCATGAGACAAAAGGCAATATTTGGCATCACGCCACAGCTCCTTCTTTTCCTCACTTGCTCCCAGATCTCTGCCACTCCTTGCCCTACCCGGCACTAGGAAAACTGCCCCTACCTTCCAGCCTTCAGTCCCTCCACCTCCTCCCAGGACATTCTGCCTCTTGCTCCTGTTGCCTCTGGAGGTGGTCCCAGTCAGTCTAAGAGCATTTCTTGGACCAACCTGATGCAGAGCTACCCCTACTGCCAGCCAGCACAGGTACCTCAAGACAAGCAAATCCCATCAGAGCTTCGCCATGCAATGCTCCAGGATGTACCTCACTCACCAGGGAATGGTGACCTGGTGCCCTAAACTCCTGTGCACAAACTCAGTGAACCCTGAAGGCCAGTTCATCCCATAGCCTGCACAGGGGCTGTGAATCACCTGCCTCACACATCCCACAGATCCCATAGCCACAGGGAAATTTCATTCACTGCCCACAACCACCAACCCATGGCTCAAACAGTAAATACATTAAAAATCCCTCCACTGAGCTGTGATGCAGAAAGCAAGTTTTAACTTGTACACCTTCAAAGAATTTACAACAGATTCCTTTCTGCTCTTTAATAATGAATTCATCACAACACCAATCAAAACATTAGATCAGCTATAGTGTTAATTTAAGGTTCACAAAAACACACTACATTTCAGTTAGAACAATACATGGGGGTAGTTTTACTTATTTCTTGAATAATGGTTTAATGACTCTCAAATAAAGTAGCAACTTCCAGTTTCATCTTCTCCATTAAAATAAAGACATTTAAAATTATTTTTAAAAGCAATTAAATAGGAAATTGACTGGTCTTCATTTCCTAGTGCTAGGTAAGAAATCTCTAAAATGCTGTGCAAAGTTAAAAAAACGGGGGGGGGAAGATCTGTAAGAGATGGTCATGGAGACATTTTGGAGAAAAATAGCAATTTATTTTTCTTAATATCTTAAAATTGCTTAAAATTAAAGTAGGAAAACACATGTATAACACATGTATGCCTTTCAAAAATCATTCTGTTAAAATGGCACCTCGTTTAAAGATACCATACACAAAGAACACATTTTTCTCATCTTTCCGAAGTTGTCTTTGTTTGCCTTTAAGAGTGGGGTGCAATGAAGAGGACCAGAAAGTCGAAGACAGCCCCAGACATTCTCCACAGATCCTGTCAGCCAAAGGCTCTGCCTTCCCGCTGGCGGGGAGGAAAGGCGAGGAAAGGCAGCAGCGAACCGGCCGGGCTGGTTCCCGTGTCCTGCCCTCGCAGCCAGACACCACTCGCTCTTCAGGAAGCGGGGCTGACTCACGCAGCCGATCCTGAAAAGGAGGACGAGCGGAGTCACCTCCCTGACCCTGGAACACACGGCTGCTCCACGGCCTGCGGCCTCCCATGGCCCAGCTGAGCCGCCGCGAGACACCACTCACAGGCCCTTCTCCTTCAGCCTTCCCTTCTAACGACAGTCAGCGATTCCACTATCGAAAAAGAAAAGAATCAATCTCCTGTGAAAGTGATGGACGCCTTCCTTCCTCCTGAAATCCAGGCCTCTCTCGTCTTCCTTGAAATAAGGGAGCGAGGTACTAAGGGCAGCAAGGGGGACAGGAGCAAAGGTCTGAACACTGCCGCCAGACACAGAGATTTAACTGACAAAACACTGGGATTTTCTTCCGTGAAAGCAAAAGCTTCGGGAAGGTCACCAGAGGCAGTTTTTGGCTGTCTCCATCCACCTCCTCCCCCTCCTCTGCAAACCTCCCCCGACCAGAATAAAGAGTATTCTCTTTGGATAAAAGAACATGAGGAGTTACCCAATGAACTAGGACATCTCGCAGGCCTCAGCAAAAGCAGCTGAGAATCTGCAAAGCTCCCAAGCATGCCCAGAGACCGCTTGGTGCCATCACCCCCTCCAGCTCCATTCCCAAGTTCTGCTGCCAGAGCCAGCACAGCCTGCTGCTCGGGAAGGGCCATTTCCACAGGCCCTGGTTCTGGGCTTGGCTGTGGTTGTGTGTTTACTCTCCATCTTCACTAGCACATGAACTGCCTTGTTGTCAGCAACATTGCAATCAAGGCGGAGGCAAGTAGCGAGTGATAGCTACTGGCCATTCCCAACAGCCCAGTTTCACATCTGGCTTTCCGGTCACTCGCACATAAAGCTATGCTAGGCCATTCTCTTTTTCCCGCCTAATTAGTAAAGTTCGAACCAGTTAAATTTTGGACTGACAGTACATGCCATATTCATACGGATTTGCAGTCTTATTCTTGCTTGAGAAAAAAAACTCCACCAAACCTAACCAAAAATGCTGAAAATTCCAGAATTCTGACCTGCACCAACACAGGTTCCTCAGGAGATGCCCACGTTTGTTGTAGGAGATAGTGAAACACGTTCTTCCTGGAGCAACTCCTGCCAGCGGTGTCCCACGCAGCCCTGACACACGGAGCTGCTTCTCGGAGCGGGGCAGCCTCTCACCCACCCCTGCACGCCCGGCTCCGGGCAGGCGGCCGAGCAGCCCCGAGCCTCGGGCACTGCCGGGCTGCCCCCCGGAGCAGGGTCCCAGGCCACGGCAGCCTGCTCAGCTCTCTGCTCCTGGGGACTGCTCTGCTAAACCACGTCATAAGCGGCTGAAAAGGAGAGCAGCTGCTCATCCAGAGCAATTCCAGGTGACCCACCCAGACTCACTGATTTGACAGAAAATGACAGAAAATTAACTAAGAGCAAAACAGACTATGGCCAATAACAGGCTTACAGCTATGCTTTTCCAGAAAAGTATCACGAGTTCTGCTTGCTTTTTCAGGA
The DNA here is from genome assembly GCA_013398955.1 of Callaeas wilsoni. NCBI lineage: Eukaryota > Metazoa > Chordata > Aves > Passeriformes > Callaeidae > Callaeas > Callaeas wilsoni. Next base: position 2,272 of record VWPU01014925.1, on the reverse strand, counting down.
GTCTTTTCTGTACCACATTACATTAAGCATGTCCTGGCACTAAAGCAAACTACTTTTAATTACACTCACAAAAATTTTGTTAAGCTCACTGAACTCCCTGAACTAGTCACTGCTTTCCTGCACCAAACAAATAACCAAATGCTACAGGACTTGATTATTTTCAGCATCGCAATTAAGAAAAAGAAAATCTCCATAATAAAACTAAGACATTACTCACACAGTCCCATCTTTCAGAACTGCTTTAGCTCTTCATCTGTACTAAATATATTGAAATAATCTACATAAAGTGAATCAGAAGTACATGAAGTTCTTATTTATGTTTTCTGTTCATTTAAAATGCAGTGTTTTCTCCAGAGTCTTCTCTCAGTGCATGTCAATTTCTACACTAAAAACCAGACACACATTACTAATTAAGATTACTATTATTTGCACATAGCATATGCTGTCACTGAATATGAAAAATACCTCAAAATGCACTACAGATGCTACTTTGCTATTGCAAGAAGCTTCTATAAAAAGGTAGCGTATCCTATCACTTTCCTTGTTTACATCGTGCGACTGCATTCAACTGTGCATTATAAAAGGATCCTGCTTTACTACTGAAAAATGCAAACCCCAAAAGGTGTTATCTTGCTGACATTCTAAGAAAAATTAGAACAAATTCTCTTCTCTCACAGAAGATGACTCTCAGAAAACTTTCTCCAACTGTGTTTTAAAGCAGAACTTCTATTATCGGTACTGCTATTTATGTTGAACATCTAACAAGACGAAAGGGAAAAAGATGCAGTTTTTACTTGAAAGGGCCTATCAGCTGTTCTACCTTAATTAAAAATATTAATAGCATCTTATTTCAGCAGCAATAGAGCATTTCACAAGCAATTTCAACAGAAGGAGAAAGTTACTGCAATCTACCTTTCCACAGTCAGGTTACATTTATTTGAATGCAACATTGTAACATTGTTTAACAGAAACATTACCGCATATAAATACCAACAAAAAGCTTTTGTCCCCAAAAGCTTTTTCCCACTTTAAACATGATGGACGCGACTGAATCACTGTCTCTTCATAAACTAAACAAGCACATTTAGTAGGTTCCCATATTTTTATCACAGCAAATAAATTACTTGGTGATAACCTCAAAAATACAGTTATTAGTTAGGGGGAAAACATTACCATTCTTGTCATCTCCTAATCTCTGAAATCTAATTTATCCAAAAAAAGGCAATGCTGAAAAAACTGAAAAGCCAGTTCATGCAACACTAGTGCTCTCAGTCCAACCACACCTTTTCCTTCAAACAGTCGAATCTGGAAGCAGTGACTAATGTAAAATTAACAGGGAGTGGGAAGCTATTTAGGAAAAAAAAAGTACAAAGGTCTATGGGGCAAACAGAGGCACTTCAGAAACACTTAGTTCTCTCTCCGTGAACTGGTGATGCCTCCTGAGCGTCAGCCAGGAGGAGAAATGGACCAGAGGGGGCTTGACTCATCAACTCTGATTTTTCTGTGCTGAAACAGCCTGGGTTCAGCATCAGCATTTATTTTATTGCGGCAAGACTTCATTTCCCAGCTCTCCCAGCCCAAGCCACGGCAGTCGCACTCGGTAACCGGCACCTGCAGAGCACTTTCTGTTCTCGCACACACTGCAGCGTGCCCGAGGCACGGTCAGCCGGCGGCACGGCCACGGCCGGCGCGGGCGCCTGTCCCCGCGGGCCACAGCTCCCCCCGCCGCGCCCGAACCCTGCACGTGCTACTCCGCTCCCAGCTCCGCGGCTTTGATCGGAGACAGGGGGAGAAAACACCGCAAAAAGTTACTGCAGCCCCAAGAGTCGTGCTCCCGGTGCGCGGGCCGAGGATGCCCCGCGGCTCCCGGTACCCGGCGACGGGAGCGCGGCTCGTTCTGCGGTCACGCGAAGGTTGAAAAATCCATGTTTAAGTCCCGTGAAGGGAACACCGCGACGGCAGCAGGACCAGGGACCCCCAGGAACACCGGGACGGCAACCGAAGCCTGGGACTCCCGGGAACACCGGGACGGCAGCTGGGCCCCGCGGCCGCCCAGTACGGGCACATCGGGCCGGCTCACCCCGCCCGCTCCACCGACCCCACCATCTCTCGCACCACCCGCCGTGTGCCCACCCGGCCCCGCGCCCGGGGCCGTGCGGCGCTGCGGGCGCGGTGAGGCCCGGTGGCCCTGCCCGCTGCGGCTCCGCTCTGCTCACAGCTCCCGGCGCAGCGCCGCGCACACCCCACGCACACGGCGCGGCCGCGGACACCG
>VWPU01014924.1:0-10698 GCA_013398955.1 Callaeas wilsoni | reverse complement strand
ATTTTATTTAATGTTACTTTTAAACTGAACTCCCAGCTCGATTTCCTCTTTTCCCCACCCACCTCAGCCTTCCCAAAAAACCCCACCCTGGCTTTATCCTCACCACGATTCCACGGTTTTCCGTCCCTTCCTGGGATGATTTGTTTATCTCAGCGTGCCCAGCCCTCGCTGGGATAATCACCCCGAGCAGATTCCAGAGCCTGGGATCGCTCCCGACTCCGGATCCAGGTCCGGAGCGCTTCCTTCGCCCTGCCAGCTCCCGAATCTCTGCAATTCCCGGGAAAATCCTCCCTCCAGGGACCTCCAGATGAATTCCAGAGACCCCACAACTCCACTGGGAATTTTGGTGCCCAATTTTTTTTTTTTCCCCTGGACCCTGAATCCACCTTTTTGTGGGATTAATTCCAGAGTGTATCCTGGGATTTTCCTGTCAGGGTTCAAAGCTGTGGGATGCGGATGATTCCTGACAAAAATCTCTAAAGTTTTTGTCCCTGGAGGAATCCAGGCTCTTCCAGAGGCTCCTCCGGAGGTAGGTGTTGGGTTAAGTCATCAAATTCCTGCTTCTCCTCCAAAGATTCTGCTGGAAAAGTCCATGGGAATCCCATTATTTATCTCATGGGGGTTTCCATGGAGATCGAGTGCTCTTTTCAGAGAATTCCCGAAGTTTTTGGGTGGGAAAACAACAGAATTAGAGTTTCTTCTCCCAGAAAGTGCTACGAAAACGGAGGAAATTCCCTGGCCAGTTGGAAATTGGGGAGAAACAACTTTTTAGGGAAATGGGCTCGGTTTGGATCATTCCAGCAGGAATGAAGGAGGAAAGAAGATTTTCCTCCCTTTTTATCCCACTGAAAATGAAATCTGATTTATGAACAATAAAATGGGGGGGGACAGGGGGAGAATAAAGGAAAATCTCCATTTTTCTCCAATTTTTAATGGAAAAATACAGAATAAAAGTTACTGAGCATCCTGATTCATGGATGGCCTGACCTTTAAAATCCCTTCCATCCCAAAATATTCCATGATTTTACAACAAACTCATCCAAATCCCACCGGAACTAAAATTAAAGTGACTTTTTAACTGCAGTTATTTATTGTTAATTGATAACAGCAGCATTCCAGCAGATTATTTGGGGGATTTTAACAAGAATTCCCGTCCCCGTGGATACATTTTTAAGGCTGGGATCACCCCAAATATCCAACAGGATAATTCCCAGCAGAGAATCTCCCTTGGCATTTTTGGAGGCACAGAATTCCCGTGAGACCCCAGCTCGTTTTCCCGGGATTACGGAAGGGAGGTGAGAGGGACTTACCAATATTCCAGGAAGGAATCAACGGGAATGCCCAGGGGAGCCCCGAATCCTCGGAGTTTTATAAGAACTCCCAAACTTCCAGGAAGCTGAGGCAACCTTTGGGCCCGCGGTTTTAATTGCCCTCCCCTCATGTGTAATAATCTTAATTACGGTTAATTATTTTGGGGTTGTTTACCCGCGTTATTCCGTTTTCCATGGGAAATCCTGTTACGTCCCCCGGGATTCCCTCTGGGTTTTTGCGGGAAAAGTTCGTTCCAGAGGGGATTTTACAATTTCTGTCTGGATTTTGAACCCTGGGATGGTTTGAGCGGGAAGGGAATTAAATCTTATCCCATTCCAACCCTCTCCATGGGCAGGGACAATTGCCGCTATCCCGGCTGGCTCCAAGCCCCATCCCAACTTTTCCTTGGGCTAAAAGTGCCTCGAGAGAAACTTAAATGTGAGGGGAAACATTTCAGTCCTGCGGATGCTGGAAAATGGATTAATTTTGTGGAGTTTTGCTGATTTTCCGAGGGTTTGGGTGGATCCTCTGAGCTGAGAGGATCCCGGAATTCCGGAATGAGTATTTTATGGAACTGACTGGGTTTTTTATGGGATTCGCTGGGTAATTGGTGGATCCTTCAGGCTGGAAGGGATCCTGCTCAAACCTGGCGTGGGATTTTTGGGATGGCTCTGGAAAATCCCCACTGAGGGAGATCCCAGCATTCCCTGGACAATCTGTGCTGGTACTCAGGTACGGAATTCTCCCCCGTGCCCAGCCGAGAATTCCTGGGAATCCATTCCTGCCCCTGGAAACTCCCCCAGGCTGAGCTGGAGCCAAATTTGAGGGGATTTTTGAGGAGAAATCAGTTGTTTTGCTTAATGAATATGCAAAATACCTAGAGCTGGGCCGGAGAACGACATCCTGTTTGTTTGTGGAAGAGGCACTTCCATCCAAGTGGGAATATTCCAGAGCTGCTCCGAGCCCCGAGGGGTTTTTCTGGGATAATTTGTTATTTATATTGCAGGGATGAAACACTTTGCATGCATAAATTACTCATGAATATTTCTGATATGTTTTGGCTTCCCCTTGTTGTGTGGGAACCTCATTATCGGGATTATTTCCCTCATCCTGGCCCAAAAGACAACTCCAGGTTCTCACAGAGTTTTCCAAAAAATTCAGGTTTTGAATTCCTCCCTCCCAACCGAGGCTGATCCCATTGAGCTCTGCTATTGCAGATTTCTGGGAATACGGTGAAAATTCTATTTCGTGCCCTTTGATAATTCCATGCAGCTCATGGATCTCTTGGAGGCTCCTGAACCAATCCCTGCTTGGAGCCTTCCTCCTTAAAAACAGCAAAAATCTCTGGAAAAATGGAAATTTCCGTTCCTGTGACGCTTAAACTGCTGAGCATCCAAACCCCCCCAGAGTGGGAATTCATTTTAACCTCCCAGTTTTCCTCGTAGGAGGAAAAATCCAGCGAAATTTCCGTTTGATTTCTGGAAGCGGCGGTGCCTCTGCGAGGGAGCTCCTCTGGAATTTGGGAATGGGAATGGGATGAGGATGATAGAATTCCTGNCTCCTCTGGAATTTGGGAATGGGATGAGGACGGTGGAATTCTCTGCTGCAGTTCGCCCCTATCGCCACCAGGCGGCAGCACCGCCCCGCGCCACTCCTGGGATTTCCGGTCGCCTTTTCCAGGTCTCGCGACCTTTCCAAGGGCAAATCTCACCTGGAAAACCTCTGGATGAGGGCGGAAAAGGGGAGCAGGAGAACCTGAGGATCGTCCTCGTGTGGCGAGAGCGGAATTACAGCACAATCTCGCGGCTGCTTTGAGGCGCCGGGTTTTAATTCCGTCCTGTCAGCACAACTCCATTATTAGGTGCAAATCCACAGAATCAGGAGCTCAGATTTTACAACTAAACTTTTTCCTGCTGATCCATCCCCTCTTCCCCATTTTTTTTTCCTCCTGCCGGGAGGAAAGGCTGAGGGAATTGGGAATATTCAGCCTGGAAAAGCTTCGGGATGACTCCATTGTGGACTTGCAGGACCTGAGGGGGCTGCAGGGAACAAGGGGGGAGATTTTTTTTTTAAGGTCCTGGAGTGCCAGGACAAGGGGGAATGGGTTCAGATTGGCAGGGGGAAGTTTAGGTTGGATACTGGGAAGAAATTCCTGAGGAACACCATCCCCTTCCCACAGTAAATCCATGGTAGCGAACTCAGTCCTAAAACTGTGATTATTTCCCTTATTTTACACAAAGGAGTGGTGTAACAACAGGGAAAAGGGTTTTTTCCCAGAAGCAGGAATTAGAAACAGTTTATAAGGTGGGAAATAAATCAGGCAGAGAGCAGGAATCCAGCTGCAACCTGAGTTTAATGAGAGTGGTACAACCAGAGCAGGATTGATCCCACAATAAAAACGGGGTGCAAGTTGTCACAAAGGTGTTGGGTTGAGGTTCCAAGTGGCTCAAAGCTCCTCAGCCTCTCCCCAAAACCTTCCCGGTGCTGGAAAATCCGAATTTAGGGTCGAATAGAACGGGGGATTCACTCTGTGAGCTTAACACGGGCACGATAAGGGGTGAAACCAGCCTTGGGGGACAGGGCTGGGAACAGAGGGGGGAACCACCCCAGCCCTCGGCTCCATCCCCTGCGGGATTCCCGGCCGCTCCTGCTCCCCCCTCACCAGAGCCACTTGGAAGCGCAGCGACTTTTCTTGGAGTGGCCGGAGCGCTTGGCCCCGGCCGAGGGCAGGCGGGAGGGGCGCGGGGAGCCGCGGGGGTGGGGACAGCGGGACTTGCTCAGGTGCTGCGCGGAGCAGCTCTTGGCCTTGGCCCCCTCGTGCGGCGGCGAGCCCTTGGCCACCGGTTTGTGCGGGGGACGCTCCTCGGTTCCCTTGCCGGCGACGCGGCTCGGGCGGCGCTCCTCGGAGCAGCAGGTGACACATTCCTGCGTCGGGTACCCCTTGGAGCACCGGTGCGGGGCGACGCCGCCCAGGTACTCGGGCAGGAAGGAGCGGGCGAGGCTCTGCTGCGGAGGACACTCGGTGACGCCCCGGAGGGGCAAGGAGTAGCCGCTGGTCAGCCCCGGCAGCGCCCACAGCTCCGGGCAGCGCGACGGGCACTTGGCCACCTTGTGCGAGCGGCACTCGCCCCGGCAGGACGCCGAGGAGCGGACGCCGCACGGGGGGAAGCGCAGCCTGCCCGGCTCGGGGCAGCGCGGGGCGCAGGGCGGCAGGCTCCTGGCCACGCGCTTCTTGTCGCCGCGGGGGCTCTCGAGGGCCGGCAGGGCCTGGGGGACGCCGGCGCCCCTCGGGCCGGGCTCCCGGCGGGGCAGCAGCCGCGTGGTCTCGCAGGGCTCCGGGTAGAGCACCACGCACTTCTGCACCAGCGGCTGGCACGGCAGCAGCGGCACCTGGGTGGCAGCGGGCAGCGCCTGGGGACAGCCGTGCCAGCGCGGCACCGGGCTCTTGGTGATGCTCAGCGGGTGGCAGGTGTTGGCGAAGGCCTCGGCGTTCGCCGGGCACGGCGGGAGGAGCTCGGTGATGAGTTTGGGGCCCGGCAGGAGCAGGGGCGTGCAGCGCTCCCCGGGGTAGTGCATGGCGGAGCGGGGCCTCAAACCTGCGCGGGGGGGAAGCAGAAAAGCAGCGATTTGCGGGCTTTTCCTGATTCAGCATCAAAACTCGCCCACGCCCCGCTCTCCGCGCGGTCCGTGACTCAAACCGGGGTGTGTTTGGGAGGGGAGAGAAAATTCTGTCCTCGGCTCCGGATTCTGCTCTCGAAAGCCCGAAAAAATGCGGAATTGCAGCCACGCGAGCCGAGGAGGTTCGTGCCGCCCTTCAAACCTCGGCACTTCCCCGTCCCGAGCTGCTGGGTGACTCCCCGAGCACCTCGGGGCCCTCCCTGGGTCACCCGTTCAGGTTGAGCTCCTGCGAGATGAAAGAGGAGCCAAAATGAAGGGTGTGGCCACCCGGTAAGAGCCGGGTGTGGCCACAGAGCCACGCCGAGGGTCGGGAGGGGTTTGGGGCTCTCTGGAGCTCAGCTCTGACCTGCCCGAGCTCCGTGACCCCACAGGGATTTGGGGCCTGGAAAGGTGCGGGGGCAGCCGCGGCTCCCTGTCCCAGCAAATCCCGGCTTTTTTTAGGAAATGCAGCAGGATCGCGACAAAATATTTGGTGGAGGGAAGGCAGAAAAGAAAGCAAAATCTCAGCCGGATAAAGGGATTAAATCTCCCAGAATCCCAGAAGAGCCGGGGTTGGAAAGGGAGCTCATCCCAATCCTCCCGCCCGGGCGATGTCACCCGGAGCAGGTGACACGGGTGGGTTGCGAATGGCTCCAGCGGCACCGATTTTGGGAGAATTACACCCAATAAATCAGCCCCCGGTGCTGCACCAGGGTCACAGCGAGCCCCAGCGCCCCGGGTTTGTTATGGGACCCCAAAATCCGCTCCTAAAACCCCCCTGGGGATGAAACCCCCCCACCAAGGGAAGACCCGAAAAGACGCAGGCGGCACCTGCCACTCCTGACCTTTCTCCTCTGAAAAGTCTCCCTTTTCCTTGGAAATCGTAGGAAAAACCACCCCACCTCCCTCCCCACTCCAGAAAAACACCAGTTTTAGGGAGTTTTCCCAGGTCTGAACAGGATTATTTTGACCAAAAATTGTCTCATTCCAATTTTTTTTTTTTTCGGAGAGTAAAGCATTAAATTCAACAGCTATTAAAAAAATTTAAAAAAGAGAAATCTACATTTTCGGAGCACCCCGAATTCTGATCATTCCAGGATTTAAGGTTTCGTCTTCCCAAAACCTAAACCAGGACAGCATCACGTGCCCGCCTTGTCAGGAAAACTCGTTATCGCCACGATCAAAACAATAATTGTCCAATAAAAACAACGCCGGGAAAACAATGGCAGCAATTACCGCGACAGCTCAAGCTCATTAGGACAAAGGCTTCTTAATTAGGGGGGGTTATTTGCACCTCCCACTTATTTTTAGGGGTTCTATCCGGGAATTTTTAGGAATTGGGGGTTTTAACAGGTGCAGGCTCGGCTGGAGGGGCCTGATTTTCCCGTCTGAAATCCCATCAGCTCCTTGCTCTGGTCAGGAGAAAATTCCTTTGCGTAAAATTCCATAAAACCGGCAGCGAATTCATCTTCCTTTGGAGGAGCTGCCTCGACTTTTCCGGTCTCGCACCCGATTCCCGCCGGGATCCAGCCCTTTACGGAGCCAAATCCTACCGGAAAACGCCGGCAAAAAACCCCGAGAGATCCCACTCCTGCCTCCACGATCCGCGTGGAATTTCTTCCCTGTTTTTCCTCAGCGCAGCTCCAGCCGGAAGAGCTGCGCATCCCAAAAGGCCGGAGGAGCAGCCGGGAATAAAGCCCGGGATTTCGGGAGCTCCTGGGGAAGCCGCACTTACCCAGGTCATGAGGGAGAGCAGCCGCAGAGAAGTGTCCGGGAAAGGCCCGGGATGGCCGGGCTTTTATGGAGCCCGGGAATGCCCCAGGGAATTGGGGAGGTTGGGTTTGGGTTGGGTGATGCTTTAATTGCATCCCAATCCCGGCCACGTGCGGCTCCGGCTCCCAGGGATGTCCTGGATCACCGGGAGCTTCGGATCCGAGAGGCTGGACCAGAAGACAATCCCTGGAAAACCAAGGATCCTCAGGGATCCCAAATCTTGCTTGTCCGCCCTCTGAAATTCCAGCCAAAACAGCCCTTTCCACCCCCAAAAAAATCCCAGCGGAGCCCAGCCAAGGGAATGAAGAAGGAATTCCTCATTCCCATGGGAGCTGCGGGCAGAAATCCCTTTGAAAATCCATCCAGGAAGGACTCCGGGCAGCCCATAATTACTGGGACACGCAGATTCCTTCCCGGGAATCCAGGGAAGAGAGGGATTATTAGGAGCCGGGAAGCCTTGGGCCAGCTCCCAAAAATTCCCTGTCACAAAGGGGCCGGTCCTGCCCTGAGAGGTGACGCTTTTCCGGCACCACAAAGGGGAGAAGGGACCCGGCTCATCCCAAAAACAAAATTCCAATTTCCTGCTCCGTCCCTCCTTTTGTTCCCTGTTTATCCCACAAAAAATTCCCCAGGGATGGGCATGGAATTGGTTGGGTTTTTTTTTTCTTTTTGTCCCTTTCATATTAATCCAGCACTTGTGAATTCCAGGGATTCAGGTGAGGTGCCTGAAACAGAGGGGAATATCATGGAATATCCTCATTGGAAGGGGCAAATGGGGATCAAATCCAGCTCCGGGCCCGGCACAGAATTCCCAAAATCCCACCCTGTTCCTGGAAAAATGCTCCTGGAGCCTTGGGAACGCGACCATTCCGTTGGTCAGTGCCCGGCCACCCTCTGCGGGAAGAACTTCCCTAAAATCCCAAACCTCCCTGGAGGTGGGATAAATGAGTTTTTGATGGAATGAGAGGAAAACCCCTTATCCATAGGAAGGATCCACTGGGATCCTTTCCCGGCAGGATTTTAACGGACACTGGGATGTCTTTTTAGTGGGTTTTGGGTGGATTTGGCAGTGCCACATTTGCATTTGGATTCTACAATTTGAAGGGTCTTTAACGTCGAGAATTCCATGATTGGAATATTGGAATATTTGAATTTTGGAATATTGGAACATTTGGGATATTGAGCTCCAATTTAAGACCCACAAATTAAATTTCCTGTTTTATTCCCTCCGTTCCCAGAAGCCCGGAGGCAGCCCCGTGATTTCCATCTAATTTCCCAGCTTCCCTCGGCTCCACAGGAAATAACAGGGACACGGCGCCTGATTTCCAGGTGGATCCCAACATTCCAAGGGCTCAAGGGAGGAACCCGAAGGCAAATCCCGGCTCCAGCCTGGATTCCTCTCACTTTTATGGAGTTTCCCTCCCCTGAACAACAATGAACTTTTTAATGCTGAATTCCCTGACCTAAAAGTTCAGGAATAAACAGGCGTCGGAACGTGGATTAATCCAGGTTTTACAGGCTCCATGATCCCAATTCCTTGGGAAGCTCGGGATCAAGGAGCCTCCGAGAGCTGCTAATTCCGGGTTGTGTGTGCCCAGTGCAGGGAGAGGAGCATTACCACCGTGACCTGGCATTAAAAATGTCCTTAATTAGCATTCAAATGTCCTTAATTAACATTTGCGAGGCCCTTTCATCTCCCAGAGGCTCCCGGGACGTTGGGGGGGGTCATTATTCCCAATTAAACGCTGGGGAAACTGAGGCACGGCTGAGTCAGAGCCAGGGCCCGGCTCCGCCACAACCCCCTCCAAAACATCCCCAAATCCCGATGACCCCAAAACCCAGGATCCACCCCCCAGGAGAATTTTCTGGGAGATTCCGTGGGAAAAGCCACAAGGCCACCCCGAGATGGCACAACTCCTCCAAAGGTCGTGGAGGAGCTGGGAATTTTGGGAATGTTCAGCCTGTGGAGATCCCCCAGCCCCTCCTGGGATCTGCAGGAGCTCCAGGGAAGCTGGAGAGGGAATTTTCCTCAGGAGCTGCAGGGACGGGACACAGGGAATGGGGTCAGAGTGACAGAGGGGGAATTCGGGTGGGATTTTGGGAAGGAACTGTGAGGGTGGGGAGGCCCTGGCCCAGGTTATTCCATGGATTCCCCATCCCTGGGAATGCCCAGGGCCAGGCTGGAGCCGCCTGGGAGAGGGGAAGGTCCCGGCCCATGGAATGGGATGATTCCGACATCCCTCCATCCCAAACCATCCCAGGATTTTATCCCCTGATTTTAAGTGAATCCAACAGGTCTGTCCATCCCAAACCGCTCCAGGGTTTCATCCCCGATTTTAAGTGAATCCAGCAGGCCCCTCCACCCCAAACCGCTCCAGGGTTTCATCCCTCGGTTTTAGTGGGATCCGGGGGGTTGGGCTGTGGGACCACCCCCGGCTCCCGGGGCGGGGGGGCAGCGCGTTCCCGGCCGGTGAAAAGCCCCGAGCCCCGAGGAGGAGGCGGCACCAGGAACTCCCAACGCTTCCAGGAGCTCCCGGACGGCTCCGGGTGGCACCTGGAGGTCACCGAGCCAGGGAGGGGCAGGACAAGACGCGGAACGGCGTCCTCAGCCCGGCCACGCCCTCCTGTCCCCACCTGTGGTCACCTGCCGAGGTCCCCAGGGAGAGCTCCTGCTCATTTTCCTCATGGTGGGGCTTCTTCCAGCCTGGAATTCGCCGGGTTCAATAAATAAATATTTCAAATTAAACAAATGTTTCACGTTAAATAAATACGTGACATTAAATAAATATGTCATCTAAAATAAATATAGTAGTATTAAATATTCATAATGTTACCGGTAAAATAATTATAATAATATTAAATAAATGTTTAATAAAAATTAAATTTTAAAAAGCACCAAGAGGCAGAAAACCAAGGTTTTAATCCGAGGTCAGACAAGAATGTTTATTTAAGTTTACAGACATGTAAAATATTCGTATATTTCTGTAAATAAAGTTTGTTTTCAATGCACATCTTCAGCTTAAAGGGTTTAATTAATCACCTTTATAGTTAAACATTTATAAAATAATCCTGCTGCACCTTTCAGCGTTATTTCGAAGAGTTTTTGTTTCAAGTTCTGGTCTTTATCTTAATTAAAGAATAAAACTTGGTGTGGACGTTCAGCTTCACCGAGCTGGGGATATTCCTGGGGAATTTCTGTCTGGGGCCTCTGCTGGAGTCAGGGGTTAAGAAAACTGGGAATTCTGGCAACATTCCAGAGGGGAAGGGGCTCTCCTGGACCATCTCCCCAGGCTGGGGTTTCCCTCCCTGGGGATGTTCCAGAACCATCCCACGCTCCGGGATCACCCTGCTGGAACAGGGAATTCGGGCCCGCTCCGGTCGCTCCCGACCTCGCCCACCCTGGGATTCTGAGTGAATTTGATCCCATTTCTGTCACAAATTCACGTTCCGTTTCCCAGTCCAAACCTGGGTGTTCTGGGAAACGTCAAGATTTGTGGAATTCTACTCAACCGGAACATTCCATCCCGATTCCAGGAGTAAACCCGGAGCTGGGATTTGGACCAGTCCTCTTGAAGCTGCGGAGATCTGGACTCCCCAGACCTTTCTATTCCTTCTCTTTTTTTTATTATTATTGCTTTAAAATCACAATTTCTTGGAATTCTGTGGGAATTCGATCCCATCCCAGCAACGCCTTGCGGCATATCAAGGAAGGAGCCAGAGGCACCCGGAATGTCACCACGGAAAGGGAGGGAAACACCGGAAAACCGGGATAACGCCGACGGGAGCGACAGGAGCGGCTCCGGGGAGCGGGAGGAGATAAAGAGCCCAAATCCCGATTTCCCAGGGACTGTCCTCGTCATGCTCCATCACCAGGGCCACTTGGGAGCCGAGCAGTATTTCTTGGCGTGGCTGGAGACCTTCACTCCGCCAGACGGCTGGGGGACGCACTTGGTGGCA
>VWPU01014923.1:0-17944 GCA_013398955.1 Callaeas wilsoni | reverse complement strand
TTTTTTTTCCCCCCTTTATTTTTAAAGGACCGGCCTCGCAGCTGAGCTGGTCCCTCCCCGCCTCGCCGCCCCCCCGCGCCCAGGGGTCTGGCGGGGGTCGCTTCCCCCTCCCCGCGGTGACTCGGCGGGCTCCGGGCTCCCCTGAAGAGACTTTGCGGGGTCCCCCGGGCCCCGAGGACAGCTGGGGGGGACCAGGCTCCCCGAAGACACTCTGCGATTTACCGCGTCCTCCTCCCCCGAAAAGGCTGGGGATCGGCCTCCCGGAGACTCCTCCATCGTTCCCCGAAGAGACTTCGAGGGTCACCCGCAATTTCCTCCTTCCACCCCTCTCCCCCTCCCTCCTTTCCCCGCGGAAGGAATTTTTACCCAACGGAGGATATTTTGGTTTCGCCCTCGCTGCGAAGAGTATTTCGTTTTGGGGAGGGGGGTTTTCCACACGGGAATTTAATCCCCCGCTGGGCTGCTAAGGAGACTTTTGCGGCCTTTCTCTCTCAAGGAATACCTTCCCCCCTCCCCTGCCCCCGCAGATGTTTTTTTGGGGTACACCCCAGGAAATTTTTCTTGCTCTGCCTTTACGAATTCTTCAGACTGGCCTTGCTTCTGGCCCCTGAAGTTTGTTTTTATGATTTTAAATTTTAATTTATTTGGAATATTTTTGGAGCAGGGGAGAAGAATCTGACCCCCCCCACACCCTGTTGCCCTCGGACTCCGAAGAGACGAGCCTGGATTTTTCTCTCTCCCACGGCCAATCCTTCCCAGTCATTCCACAATTTGCCCCTTTCTCATCTGATGACTAAAGGAACAGGAGGAAGAGGAGGGGGGGTTCTGGATTAATTGCCCCCGCTGGATTATTTATTTTTTCCTGCTTCTCTTGCTTGGCATCTGAGAAGAGAGGAAGGAGGGATGTCAACTGATTTTTACCCCTAGCCCCCCTGGATTAATTACCCCATTTTTATTCTCTTGTTGGATCAATTACCCCTTCACCTTACCTCCTCTCCCTCCCCTCCTTATGCGAACGAGAAGACAAGAGGAACAGGGAGGATTTTGATCTTAATCTCCCGTCGTTGGATTACTTACCACCTCCCTCTTTCTGTTCTCCCCTTCCACGGCGGCTTTACACCCCCGTTTGAGCTTCAGAAGACGAGAAAACGTTCTGAGTTCCTCTTTAATTTTTTTTTTTTAATTTTTTTTTTAATATATTTTTTACCCCCCTCTCCCATACCTCTCTGTCTCTCCTCGCGGGTTATTTCCCCTGCCACTATTTCGCGTGCTTGTGCGTGTGCCTGTAAATCCCTTATTTAATTGTATTATTATTTGTGCGTGTGCAGAGCCCCCCTCCCCCTTTCCCTCTCGCTGTCTGTCTCTCCCTCTCTCCCTCTCCCTCTCTCTCTCTCTCTGTCTGTCTCTTTCTTTCTTGTCGGAGGCTGTGGGATAATGGCGTGTGGGTTGTGGCTGTGAGGATGAGTTCCTGCTTCGTGCCGAACGGGGCCAGCCTGGAGGATTGCCATTCCAACCTCTTCTGCCTGGTGAGTGTCGGCCCCCGGCGCACACACGCCCGGGGCCACCGAGGGAAGGGCTCGGAGCTCTGGGGGAGGGGGAAGGGGCAGTGGAAGCAAAGCAGCCATTTTTAGCAGAGCTTCTGCTGGATGAGCCCTCGGAGTAGGCCCTGCCTGGAGCAGCCAACTCTCCCATGCCCCTCTGGTTCCCCTCCATCGCTGTCTGTCTCGCCTCGCCCCTCCCTCCGCTTTCTTCCTGGATAGTAGCCTCCCTGCAACTCGCCTTTTCCTTCCCTTTCCGTGCCTTCCAACTTTTCCTCCTTTCTCCCCTATCCCTGCCTCTGAGCGTGGTATTTCTCGAAGGGGAAGGGATCTGCTGCTGCTGCTCCTCCCAGCCCCATATCTCGGGGAACTTTCTCTTTTCCCTCCCCACTCGTGACATCCCAGACAAATCCGAGGCGAAACCTCCCTTCTTCCTTGCTTTTAGACGGATCCTTTTCCCTGCTTGTTTTCATTCTGGAGGGCTGCTTTTGGTGATGCCCTCCCTGTCTTGTGTTTTGATGTGCACCATTTTGTAGGCTTTTTTTTTTTAACCCAAGTATCAGATCGCTCACATTGTTGAATTTTGGTAGCTCCGAAAGTAAATTTGATATAACTGGACTGTGATGCAATTTTTTGGTGGTTGTGCTGAGCGGTTTCATCAGCTTTTAATGCAAATGAGTGAATCTTAGCTGCCTGCCTGATATTTGTGATTCTAGAGATTGTTACAACAATCCTGTGCCAAGCTGTGGCACTCATATTTTTGGATGGAGGGGAATCTGGACAGCCTGACCGTGTCTGCAGCCTGCATCAGGCCTGCACCTCCAGATTAACAGTGCAATTTTAAATCTGAAAGTCTTTCCAAAGTAGCAACTGTTGCAGACAACCTTTCATCTAAATTGCTCTCCTGCTGAAGGTAGGGAGGCTGCCATGTTAGGTTTAAATGTTGCAGTAATCTTTTGTGTGTTGTCATATTGGGAAGACAAAAAATAGTAACTTCTTAGCAAATGCCAGCCTG
Organism: Callaeas wilsoni; assembly: GCA_013398955.1. Lineage (NCBI taxonomy): Eukaryota > Metazoa > Chordata > Aves > Passeriformes > Callaeidae > Callaeas > Callaeas wilsoni. The sequence goes on along the minus strand of VWPU01014923.1, from coordinate 15,391 downwards.
CCTTGCTCTCCCTTCCCAAAGAGAACCCGGGGCAATGCCTCCCCTACCTGCCTTAAGGTGACTGCGCTCAAGTGAAAAAACTGAGTGCTAAAACTTGCTGTTGTGGTGTAGATAATCCATAAATTGTCTGCTTCCCATTACACAGAGTAGTAACTCTTTCCCTGTGTAAAATCAAATTAGTTTTTGCCTAGGAGGGGGTTTAGTGGATCATACTCAACGTGGTTGCAGGTCTAACATATAATTGAATGATAAAACTAGGATTTGTATTCTTGAAATGTGGCGTGAGGATGGGAAAGTATGATAGCTCTTGGTAAAATCAGTGAACACGAGAGGCTTCCTGGGGGAGATACAGAGAATTTCTTACAATGGAGAAACTTGTGAAATTTTCCAAAGTGGTAGATGGCTGGAAGAATGTGTGATTTACTGTATCACCTATTTCCATGGAGTAATCTTGGATGGAAAAGGCAGTGTGTGCATAAGTAAGCAAACAGAAAGATGTTCTTTGCTAAGGCAAGTGTTTAGGAGATTGGACAGTTGCAGTCTGTGAATAATAACATCCCTCACTCGTCTTTCACTCTTTTACTTTAAATCAAATCTGATTTTTCTCTGTGTAACCTTAAAGCTGCAGTGAAAACGAGCAGCTCTCGCTTTACTGCAGTTATTTAATGAGCTGTTAAACCAAGATGCCTGATTGTTCGCAGTTTATCTCCTAAGGCACACAAAACTTACCAACATGGTTCCTGTTAAATTCTGGGGGATTAATCCTCCCTTTCTCCCTGTGCCACCCTTGTAGCAGGATGTGCTTGCTGGAGGTACCTGCCACCTGACTGTTCTTTTCTCTCCCCCAGGCTGATCTAACTGGGATTAAATGGAAGCGCTACGTGTGGCAGGGCCCAACATCTGCCCCCATTCTCTTCCCGGTCACGGAGGAGGATCCCATCCTGAGCAGCTTCAGCCGCTGTCTCAAGGCCGACGTGCTCAGTGTCTGGCGCCGGGACCAGAGGCCTGGGCGCAGGGAGCTCTGGATATTCTGGTGGGGGGATGACCCCAACTTTGCTGACCTGATCCATCATGATCTCGCAGGTAGGAGCTTGGTCATACCTTCCTTTGGTCACCGAAAGATCCTGGTGCTCAGGGCTGTCTTCTGACACCCGTGCCAGGTGGAATGCTGTCTCTAGAAAAGATACATTTATTGCCATGACCCTCACCAAATTCTTACAGCGGTGACCAACCATCTGCTCCGTGTTCAGCTCGCCTTGGACTGCTGCATTTTCAAGAAACAAGGGTTTTGCTCCCTTCTTGTTCCCTTGAAAGAAACAAAACACAAGCTTATGAGTTTTGGCAGCTTCTTCATGAGAAAGCTGTGCTGAAAGCTGTGCCTGTGATTCACAAGTGATGTCTTAAACATGTTTTGATAAGTTCCCTTTTGTTGGGCAATTAGAATTTTCAAATTCAAATAGTAAAGCTCATTTTATTATGTAATAAGAACCGTAGAGATCTGGGCGGCTCTTGATCTGTCTGGAGTTGTTTTGGCTGGAATTCACACCATCAGTGAGAAGTCCTCAGAAGGAGGCACCTGGAACTAACCAGCTGTTTCCATGCAAAAATCTGTAAACCTTCAGTTTTTACAATTCCTCTCTCCTCCCTTTTCCCGGTGCTCTGAACCTGCTTTCAAACCCAGAAAGACTGACAATATTTGTATTTCTCAATAATGTTGTACTTCAAATTTGGCACCTTCCTTTAGAAATGTTTACTTGTTGAGCTCAATTCCCCACGTAGATGGTTTCCAGCTGCTTATCAGCAAGGTGACGAAGTTAGATATTTAAATTGGGTGAGTCTAAAGGTGAGACTAAACTAATTTGAGGGGGGGAAAAAAAACCCCAACAAACACATCACTCTAATTTCCTTTCAAATAATGTACAGTATTCAGATTACTGAAGTGTAAAATGAGACCAAGGCTTGGTGACCTGGTAACCAGAAATTGTTAATGCTGCCTGTGTGTGTGGATAAGCTGGAGAACAAACAGGAGTTTAAAGTGCCACTGAGGAAGTTGACTTGAAACAATTTAATAACGTGTGGAATTTTCATACAAAAATACTGTAATCTGAAAAACAATTGACGCACTGAAATGATGTTTATTTCTTTGAATAATTGACTTCAAAGATTGGGCTCTTGCTCCTATTCCTGTCTGTCCTGGAACTACAAACTTTGCATTTTAAATGGCACTTACACTGGAGTTTGCTTGATATTTTAGTGCATTTAAGGCTTCCTTATTTTGACCTATAAATAACCTCAGTTTTGACCTGCAGGGAACATCCTTTGTGTGGCTGGGATGTAACTTAGACCCAATGCTGGGTGGTTTTGGCCTGGGCCTGCCCTGAGCCCAGACCAACGCTTACGTGGAAGGACCTGTGTGAATTTTGTGTGCTCTTGGCTGTGGGATTAAATTGAAACAAATACGTTTTGAATGGGAAATCCAGTGAAATTTAAACCATATGGAAAGTGCAATTTCGTGCTACCTAAGCACTGAAGTGATTTGTTTGAGCAACTTTGCCATCTCTTGAGTCTGTCTCCTGGTGATTTAGCACAAAGGGACCTTTTGAAAACAGCACTGGTTTGCAGCTGGAGTTTTAGATCAGCACCTTGTTTGTGCTTGTACAGAATTACCCTTTTGCACAGGTAGATAAGCAGGTATCATCCCAGGGACTTACCAACTCTTAACCTCTCTTAGGGTATAAGGGAGAGATAGCAGAGGATTAGAGTCTCCCAGCCATGTCTTTGGGTATTTTCTTTGTTCAGGTCACCTGTGGGTGCTTCCACAGAGCTGTTCCACACACGTTCTGGGTAATGCTGCTACTCAGGAGGCTGTCACCTGTGTCTGTGTGGAGCTGTGTCGGACACCTTGGGCTTTGCAGACGCGTTTTTGTCCTCTTTTAATGAAAAAGAGACATTATAATCCGTGAGTGTGTGTTAGGCTCTTCTTCCCAGGAGTTGGTACAGATCCTCCTCAGCTGGATTGCAGAGGAGGTGGCTGAGGGGTGCCCACACCTGCACTTTCTCTCTTTGCTGTTACACAAAATCTTGAAGTGGATCTCATAGAAGAGAGAATTATGGCTGAACCCAAACAATGTTATCTGACCTTTGTCGTAGCCTAATGGATTTTTTCATCGGTGGACAATTTCTCCTGGTAATTCACACTGCCTTGTTCTCCCAATGACTGCTTGTTACATTTTCAATGGGAATGATAAATGACTTCTTAGCACAGGCTTGTTACCTGCAAAATTGATTGGAAATTGTTTGCTGCTGGAGGTTGAGGTGCTGCCTCATTTAGAAGTTTGCTGCTGGATAGGTGAAGGATTGTCCTGGAGGATGGGGAGAGAGAGGAATCTGGGAGCAGTTTGTTCCTTAGTGCCTCTGGACAGATTTCTCCTGGGGAAGTGGCCCTTGAGAGAGCCTTGGTTAGAAATCTGCTAGAGCCACGCTAATAGCTCTTGATTCTGGCTCCCTTTGGTCTGAAACTCTGCCTGTGAAGGAGAGGTTGGTATTTTGACAGTTTCTGACTTTTTTGGTGATGTGTAGTTTCAGTGGACGATGGGTGTTCAGTGACTGGAACACATCTTGGTTATCAGCCCTGGGGGATTTGAAATATGTCAGCCTTCCAGAACCCTTTTGTCCCCTTCCCAAGATCCCTTCAGAAGGGGATGTACAGCGTTGTGGATGCACATCTGTGCATATCAGATTGAAGAAACAAATGCTATCTCTCTGTTCAGCTGCACATTCTAGAAGTTCACTCTCTGCCCTGCAGTCACCTTTGAATCCTGCTACTGGCTATGTCGGGGTTCTCGTTCCAAGCCTTGGATAAGTGTCTTGTTGATGGTCAGGGATTGTTGTTGCCTGGGGGCATGTCAAAAGGAGACTTGTTCAGAGATGCTGATTGATCAGGAATATTGACTTCACTCAATCATTTATTTTTTGCCCTTCCCTAGGAACCTACTTACTGTACATACAGCCGAAAAAACAGAGGTCTATTTCTAACCCAACGTAGCTAGAGGCAGACAGAAGTTAGTGAAATGTTATTTTAGCCTCTAACAACCTCAAAGGTTATGTTTTTGTTCTGACAGTGAGGCTTGATTATAGTAATTCTTGCAACTCAAACCTTAAAGTAGGACATCTCTTCCAATTTCAGCAGGCAATGGTCTCTCACTGCTCTGATCAGCAGTTATTTTATTAGAAAGGTTCTTTCTTATTTTCATGTGGCTACCTCTACACTTGGATTATATTTTTTTAAATTGGCAGTAGATGATTTTAAACCTGAGAACAGTCGGGTATGAATTATGTACAAGACATAGTCCCAAGGAAATGGTTACAATTTGATTAATGCTGGGATAGGGGAATGCTGCTATATGGCTTTGACCTTCAAATTGCATCTTTTAAACGGTGAGCTGCAAGATGCATCTTTTTCATTCTGGTGTCTATTAAATTTGGTTAATTTACTTTAAAAATTAAAGAGTTGTCTGTCATATATCAAGATAATCAGTTTTTGTTTGCTGAACAATCTTGCTCCTGCTTCTGTGAGGGGGAAATGTATAAAAATAATGCTGGTTGGAGGAGAGCTTGGAAGAATCCAGGTGCTTGTCTGTGTGGTAAAAACAGTCATGGCAGCAAAGACTAATATGTGTTGTGTAGTTCTTGATGCATGTGCATTATAGATCAAATCCCTGTCCCCAAAAAATCAGTGAGATTGTGCTGATGTCAGCACTGAGTGTCTCATTACTCCAGGACAATGCAAACCAGAGGATGAGCCAGTTATCTTTCCAAGGGGCTGCAAACCCTGCCAGTTGCAAGGAGTTGGCAAAGGCAGCTTGGAAAAGAGTTCAGCCAGTGATGCTTTTTTAAAATAACAATTGGTCCCTAAGATCATTTAACTCCTACAAAAACAAAGAAAAAAAAAAGAGAAAATGATGCTTTTTAAAACATTTTGCACCTGGTGTGAGCACGGTGAGCTGCAGCCCCTGTCTGGGAGGGATCTGTGTGTTCTGTCAGGCAGGAGAGGCATTCCAAGTGTTCTTGCTGCATTGATGCTTCAGCATTTCTTTAGTCCTCCATGTTAGAGATGTAGCCACTTAAGCAAAACTGCTGATAAGCATTATGCAAAAATTACTGAAGCAGTTTTATCAAACTTCTGTGACTTGCTGTGAGCTGAAAGGTGACAAAGATTTAACTTTTTCCCCCCTTTTTTTTTTCCCTTGACCAACATGCAGGTGAAGTATCTGTGGAGTCAGGTGAAAAATGCTTTGTCACAGGCAGTGAGGATTTGGCATCGTGTCGTGTTGGTCGTGTGTGCAATGTCACATGCATAATGACCTGGATAGATCAGAACAATGAAATATTTCACTCAGACTGTTGCATCTACCTGCGTATGGAATTACTCAGTGTGGAGGAGGATACTGGACCGTTTAGCTGGGAAGTTTTTCAGCTTTTCTTGTGGCTGTGTAGCTCAGAGCAGCCAAACTTAGACCCAACAAAGAATGAGGGAGAGCAGTTACCTTGTTATCCTTACAAACAGCCGTGGCTGCCCTCTTACAGAAGGCTTCTACTTTTAAATTGTAGGGCTTAGAAAATACTCTGCTGGGTAGAGAGCGTAAAACCTCTGTGTGTGATACTGGTAAAGGACAAGCAGCACAAAAACTAACCTGGAGTGGTGCTGAATATTTTCAGTGTGGTGTTTTGGACAGTTTGGGCATCCAGAGTCTTGTATTTAGATTCTGTTCAGTGGCTGTAGATAACTGATACCACTCTAATAGGAGCAAACTTCAGTTTTCTTACTCAGATTCTTAAACTGATATTTTTAAATAGTACTGTTTTCCTTTTTTCCTGCAAAATCTGTTGCTTCTCATTTGTTTCATAAGGGACATAGGCCCTCAAAACAGTATTTCAGTAGCTTTCCTGGGTAATTCTCACTTTGAGCCATTTAAAGTACTTTAATTCAAAAATCTGGATTTTGAATAGGAAACTTTCACTCAAAGTGTTTCTATCATATCATTACAATATTGTGTACAGCAGCAATTTCACATTACTTTGCTTATTTACTGCCCTTGGAATCTGAGGTTTATGTAGGAAGTTTGGTTGTATAAATCAGGTTCGTGTCAGTGTTTTTATAACTGGCAAAATCATACAATGGCAGAAAGGGAGCCTGTGAGGTAAGAAAAGCTTCCAAAAGGCAAGTCTCAATCCTGATATGAGAGAATGGATTTTTCCCCTGTGTAATTGAAGTAATTGGGGGGAATTGTAGTCCAAAGTGGAGGCTTTGTTTCTTTGCATAGTTTATTTTAGAGGTTCATTGAGCATTAGGAAGATATTTTTAATGGTGTGGTAAACACTCAGCCTGTGCAAGAACTGGTCCTTACTGGTGTTCTGTGTGCTAAAGGAAGGAGGGAAATCCATGTTCTTAAGTCTTGGTAAAAATGGCATTTTCAAGGCTGTGTATTTATTTGTTTCAATATAGATTTGTCATTATATCTATAATATGTATTACTTCGTAGAAATCCTTGATAAATAAATTTGGCTTAAGATCTGGAAGTAACAATAGGCTTAAAAAACCTGACAGGAATTAAATTATAAGTCTTTTTCAAAATTCACTAAAAATTGCAAGAGTTTGACGTTCTGAGGGTGCTCCAAATTTTTTCTTTACTTCTCCAAGAGCACCAGACAGACAGAAGGGCATAATCAGTAAAAAGGAACTTTGCTGGTTCAGGTGAACCGTAGGAAGACTGGAAAGGAGAACATAAAAGTACTGAAGGCAAGTGGCCTGCAATAAAATTGGTAACATTAAGAAGGCGCTGACTGAAAAAGTTTATTTATGTGTAGTATGCAAATTGCTTTTTCCTGGCCGTTGTTTCCATAAATTCTTCATTCCCTGATAATTTTTAGCTTCATTTGAGGAAAACTCTGTCTAATACGTGATGTTAAGAGAGAGGGAGCTGTGGGATATGGGTATAAATTGTTTAATGGATTGACATAAAAATAAGTGTACTGGGGAAGAGTTGAGTGCTTTGGACAGCTGAGAGAACTCATCAAAAATAAAGTACTTGTAACCTTCAGGTTGCCAGAGCACTTTTGTGGATAACACTTGTCCAAAGTGAAATTGTGGCTTAGCACCTTTTGAAAATGAGTCAGCAGCTTCTTTTGGTTTGTTAGCGTTATCAGAGTGAACATATGAATTTATTGTTTAAGAAAGATTAGAAGACAAAAGTGCCTCTTCCTCTCCCCCTCTTCTAATGAATGGTTTGCTGTGTACAATTTTCTATTAAGTGGGAGGGGTTTTCTCATGTCGAGAAACAACAATTTGAATTAAGAAGAAAAATAGTTGGCAGATGTGAGCAGATGTCATGTTTGCTTCTCTCCACCACTAAGAAGGGGGGAAGGGGAATGACTAAATAGACTTCAGAAAGTCAGAGAACACTTACTGCTGGTTTTTTTGCATGAATTTGAATAATACTCTGAAATGAAGGTTTAGTGAACTGACAGCTTCTTTTACCTTCCCTTTCTGTGGCAAGGTGCACTTCACTCAGAGCAGGTGGTCTGGTGAGCAAAAATTGGACTTTTAATTGTGATTTTCATCTCACGCCTTACACTTTCCTTTCCCCACATAACACACTCAGCTGAGAGATCTCTGTTTCAGCAATAACCTGAGGGAGGAGAGCTTTCAAGAATTACATCTTGAGGCAAGTTCTTGCGTGGAAACTTGCTCCTAACTTGGTCAGCACAGCTGACTGTGGTAAAACCTCTCCTTTGTGTCCACAGTGTGACCATCAAAATACAAGATTTGTGTCACTTCAGTATCTCTGCAATTTCAGCGTCTTCCACGGCGTTGCTACGCTAATATGCCAAAACAAAATTGGGCATAAAACTGGAATTAGCTCCTTCCACTCCTTCTTCTAGAAGGTCGTGGATGCAGGGGATGTGCTTGGAATGATTCCTTGAAATGCCGAGAGCCGTGTACAAACCGAGTCCGTAACCTTTGAAATGGTGCGGGGTTTATTGTGCAGGTAAAGTCCAACGTGCCGGAGCGCTGGGGTTAATGTTTGCTCTGCTGAGCTGCTTTTTGGCCCCGCTCTGGAGCAGAGCTGCTGCCCGTGGGACAGGGCTGTGCCCGGGCATCCACCAGAGCTGGAGCTGGGGAGCAACCTCTGTGCTTGGCACGGGCGCTTTACACCCTTTGACTTTGGACTTTTGTTGCTTTTTGTTACGAGAGTGGTGTACGATGTTTCTTTAGTGAGTTACTGTGTTATCTTGTAGCTTTACAGGTTTTCAAATCAAGTTTTTGCTGAGCTCCGGCGCTGGAGTGGGGTGGCAGGGTGGGAAACTCGAGGTGAGGTTTCTGCTTTGGGAAACGCTGCTCCTTGTTTTTCCTTGTCTTTCCCAGAAAATTATTTCATGGAATGATTCATCTGTAATGATGCACACCTCCTCTTTTATAAATGATGGGGCAGGTCTGTTTACTCTTTTCTGTCCCTCAGAGTTACTGGGAGTAACTTTCTTTTGCTCACAATACTGGTCTTGTGTGGAAGTGTGGAATATAGCAAAATACAAACACGGTCACCATGTTCTGGTTCCAGTAGTATTGAAATTCCCTTCTCCGTCATCCCTGTCTTAAATATTGTTTATTGTAAAAATCTGTAAGGTTTTTTCCCTAAATAAAACCCTTATATGTCTGGTTTTCTAGACGCTCTCTAATTTAAGGATATCAAGACTTTAGTTAATAATATGGCAAACTTTTAAGCTTGTAAGTGGCTTCCAGAGAAAGGTGAAGGGGCTTATTTGCAAGGGGGATTTAAAATGCGAGGACCTGGCTGTGTTGCTGAGGTTTGCTGACCGTGGAGCACCGCAGTGGAACCAAAAAGCTCTGTGAAGGAGAGGTGGGCAGGCTGGGCACTGCTGTCAGACCCGGGGTGCTGAACCAGAGCTGGACTCGAGCCCCAGGCCCTGGAGATGTGCAGGAACAGTGAATGTGACACATGAGCAACCTGTTCTCACGTGGGGCTCTGTGTGGAGCTTGGAGCAACGACCTCCACAGGTCCCCTCCGACCTAAATTATTCCATGACTATCCAGAGACTGGAGTAAAAATATGTCTCCTTATCTATGTCAGACAAACTTCTCGTCTCTGCTGCTACCTGGAGTATAAAAGCAATGGCATTTGAAGAGTAACTCTGCTAGGTTAGTCCAAGGAGACCAGGAGCAGATCCTTAGGGATAGATGTAAACCACAAAATACGGGGATTTAGAGCCATAAAGGTAAGAGCTGATTGCCAGTGATTTAAGGACAATATCTCAAGCTTTATTATAAAATCCTCCTTATTGGTGTTGCTGGGGATGAATGATACCAGATATATCCTGAGAGACACCCCGGGAACTTTCAGATGTCCCTTGTTTTACCTGGGTAATGGGACTGTAGTGCCAGCGCAGCTCTTTGGATCAGTGCTTGTGCTTTGAGGGCCTCTAGACCCTGTTCAAACACAGAGCAGGAGCCAGAATGCTGGAAGAAGTTGCAGTTTCTTGTCGTAAATCTTGCTTTTCCGTTTGGCAAATCAGCTTGGCTTGTGCAAGTTGGATTCCATGCCTGTGTTTGATTTGTGGGGCACAGAAGATGTCAGTGTTTGACTTCAGAGTCCCATTGGTAAGGAACTAGGCTTTATCTTGCTGCTTCTTCTCTTTTGTGTGTACATCAGAAAGCAGGGCTGGACTGCTTAAATATCTTCATTTTTAATGTTGAATTAAAAAGATGACAGTTTTGAGTCTTCTGGGGAGAATCAGGTTGCTCTAACCAGTATTCTGAATCTGAGAATTTTTCGTCATCTCTAGTAAATTGTTGATCATTGAGGGTCAGTTGATTGCTGACTTTTGTTCCTGGCTTTCCTCAGTAAAGACACCAGGATATATTAAAAGTCTGACTTTGGTAAATTTATTTTCAAGCCTAATTGTCACCAATTCTGCAGGATGAGTAATTCAGGCTACCCAAAACACGAGCCACCTCGCAGACAGATCACACAGTGCTCTTGCAGGCTGAAATATGTAACGTGCTGGTGCTGCTTGTTTCCTTTTGTGTACAAATAACTGTTGAATCTTCTTTCCTTGTGGGGGATGAGATATTTTTATAGCTGATCACTTTTAGCAGTTCTATCATAAAGTAAGTAGCGTTATCTGAACGTTACAGGCTGGTTTTGGTTGCATGTTTTGCTGTGAATATCTCAAAAGCGTGTGGGAGAGAAGAGGGTATTGTGATATGTCTGAAGTAACAGGATGGAATTCCAAGCTGATTTCTGTTTCCCCCGTGCCTTGCAGAAGAGGAAGATGGGGTTTGGGAGAATGGACTCTCCTACGAGTGCCGCACTCTGCTGTTCAAAGCCGTGCACAACCTGCTGGAGAGGTGTCTGATGAACAGGAACTTCGTGCGCATCGGGAAATGGTTCGTGAAGCCTTACGAGAAAGATGAGAAACCCATAAACAAAAGGTAGGCTGCTGTACTTTGCTTTATTCAAGAAGATGAAGGGTCTGTTATTTGTGCTAGAAGAAAGGTTTAATTAGGAGAACCCTGTGTATGATTTATTCTGGAGCCTGAGTCTCTGCTCTTTCTTATTTTTCTGCCTTTTTGGAGTTCTTCAGAACTTTCTTATGATGAAGGGAAGTAATGCTAAATGTGGCAAACTGTCTCTTCTGTGCTGGTACCCATGTCCAGACCGTGGATAATGGGGGTGTTGGGAAAGAAGGTAGAGTCTTCCAGAAAGGAAGAAAAAGATAACCTGAATGAAGAGATACCTGTCCTGGACCTGCAGGTGACTGGGACTAATTCAGCTTACAAACACCAAGAAAGAGTCATTGTAGAGAGCTCCTTGCAGGTCCCACCTGAGCACTGGATAAATCGCATCCTATGGGAGATGCTGAGAGTTTGGAATGTCAGCTCCTGGTCAGACAGAGGATGGTGTCTGGGAATGCTGGTGTTAAAAGAATCCATGTGGCCTCCATGCTGGGGGAAAGGAGGGTGAGGAGAGAATTTTTGATCTAAATTGGAAGGACTTCTTCTCATGGTTCTAACGTGGTTTGACACGGTCTATGTTGCCTAGCAATAAATAATGAAATGAATAAAAACTAGGTTAGCTGGAACAAGTTTAATCGCTGTTCCCAAATCAGCTTTTAAAATCCAAAGTAATTTAAAGCTTAGATGATGGGGTTTTTTGTGTGGCTTTTTTTTGTGTGTGTATGTGTCTATGTATGTGTTAAATCTTGCATGCAGGAAATTTTGAGATCAGTGGCTTTGCTTTTTGGGTGTGGAGTTGGCCATTGTTGGCATCTTCTGCAATAAATTTAAACTTGAAAGAAATTTAGAAGCTGTTTTGGAGCAAAAGAAGCAGAAGCACATGTTTGTGTGTGTTTCTATTAGTAGTTGTGAACTGCTGCTTTTAATTTATGTATAAACTTGTCCTATAGTTCCAGGCATTTCTTTCTCCACCCTGGTCGGGGCAAATGTTTCCTCTCTGGGGTGTCCTTGTCCATCCATTTTTTTCTGTGTGTTTTTGCTATAAATCAATAGTAAAGAGTTCACTTTTAACTATTTTGGCCAATATCGTGTTGGCACAGTCTGAGCTTTCCTCCTTTGAGGAACTGGTTGACCAAATTGCCATTTTAAACTAGCATTAGTTATGTCCTGGATTCCCTTAGAGTAATTCTATAAAGCTCTCTAGAGCAGCTGGAAAAGCTGATGAAAGCCTTTAAAATAAAATAGCAGTGTTTGTTTAATTTGGAGGCTCTGATTCTTTTTTAAAGAAGGTCAGAATGTCAGCATGCTTGATGAAAATAACTGAAGGAATTGTGTGCTTACTCACACAATTTCATCATATGCAGCCCAGAACGGGAAAAATACGTAAAAAGCTTTGACAGATCTGTGTAAGATATTTTATTGTTGAGAAATTTCAGTATTTCCTACCAGATAGCTCCATACCATGTGATGCTCTGAGCACTGGCTTTTATGAAATGAAGTGGGGGGAATGGCTAACAGATGTGTATTCTCATGGCAAATTTGGCTCATCCTCTCTAGGAGTATCTAGAACTGGGATAATCTCTGCTCTCAGGAAACTTGGGCTGTGCAGAGGTGTCACTTCAGGCCTGTGGGAGAAACCCAAATGCTGCCATGGGTGCTTTGTGGTGCCACCTCTGTAGCTCCAAAGTCTGGAACTCTCTTGTGGTGAAAGGAACATTTCTCTCATGGCAAAAGTTAAATGTGACGCTGCAGCAAACCCCACATAAAGGGACTTGCAGCCGGCCTGGAAAAAGCTCTGAATGTTGCATCTGGGGTGCTGATACATTTCCTACCAGACAGCTGGTCTAGAACTAACAAAAACTAAACCTTAATACAACTTCTGCATATTTTTCATTCCTTAGGATCCATTTCATCAGCCAAACCTGCACAAAGTTTATAATTTTTTTGTAGATGTGGCTGACTTAATTAAAAACCAAACTAAACCCCCAACAGCCCCTCTTGTGTTTGTGAGTATTGGTGCACATATCTTAAGAATCAGTTTTGTAGCTGTGTTTTTGTCTTTCAACCCATATTACTCTGCTGTCTTTGGGACTGTTCTTTGCATTAAGGTTCAGAAACTCTGTGAAGGAATTCCTGTGCCTGTGTAATTTGAGGTAATTTGGTATCCTGGGGATGTGAAGTTTGCTACCAGTGTGCTTTGGATCATAATTTATCTCACCCTGCACTTTGGGGCTTGGCCATCCACTCTAGAGACTTGTTCCCTGTGTTTTACAGCTGCAGATTTCAATCAGGTTGGTTGTTCTTGCTGGAAATCTGTAGTTTCAAGGAATTTGACTGGAAATGGAGCAGTCAGTGCCCTTGGTGTGGAGGTGACTCCTTCCCCTGGGCTTTCTGGGGCTGTGGCTGAGCGAGCTGCAGGACCTCAGCCCCGCTCTGTGCCTGTCTGTCCCTTTGAAGGATGTGCAAATAGAGCTGTTTCTTTCATTTGAAGCTGATCCCATCTGGATTTTTCCGAGTTCTGTTGGAAAGCATGTGCTTCCAGAAGGGGAGATTTTCTGTGCTCTGCTCTCCCAACAATAGCCAGCGGTGGTGGCGCAGCAGCCGGGAGGCTGTGATTTCTGAGAGGTGTTGGGCTGTGATAACAGCTCCTCCAGCAGCTCTGGCTTCCTGTCTGTTGCTCTGAGGGGGCTTTTTCTCCTTGAATAAGGTTATATTAAAAAAAAGTCCATGTCATTGTACATTTTAATTTTAAAAGGACAGTCCCGAACGTTCACGGTTGATGCCGGCGTGGCACGTGAGCAGGTGACCGGGGAAGTCAGAACGAGGTAGTTTTAAGTGTTCACTGTTTAACGATGTGAATCCTAAACAAATAAACTTATTAAACTAACCTCTATTATATGGTATCTCTTAAAATTTCTGCTGCGGGAGCAGTAAGCCCTCAGCTGTTTGCGTTGTGCAGTCGCGTGCCGCAGGTAGCAGCCGTGACCTGCCCTCCCTGCCCGCCTCCCCGGCTGCTCCCCGCTCTCCAGCCAGCTCTGGCCAAGGTGAGGCACTCGTGGCGGGGCTGAAATCTCATCTTGGAGCAGCTCACGGTCCCCCTGCCCGGGGAAACTCCGAGCTTTTCGAGTCTGCTGGTTCCACTCCTGTTTATAGGTGGGGCGGGGATGGAGCAGCTCCCTGGAGGGAGGAAGCATGCTGGGGTCTTGTTACCCATTTTTAAGTAGGTGATTTCAATTTTCCAGATGAGTAAAAAACCACAGAGAGGATTTTGCTGAAGGTCTTTGCTGCTACTAAACAAAAAAAAAAAAATCATTACCTCTGTGTTTGTCACCTGTTTTGGTCACTTGGAGACTACAGAAGCTCGATAATGCGGTTTAAATGCCTACACATGAAATTAAAATTTGACAAATAGGAGTGTCATTCTCTTTTCTCCTTTCCAACCAGTTGTGTTGTTATTGCCACTTTCAGGAATATGGTTGTGTGTGGTTTATTCCAAAATCCCCTCATAAATGTGAGATGGAGACTGTGATCTGCTTCACCCCACTGTGCTGGTTGGATTGCTTCAATAACTGCCTCTGGATGAGACTGTTCCTCTTACTCATTAGTGGGGTATACCTGGAATAAATATGATTAGGAAACCTGTCAGATTAAATACTATTTTAGATACAATTTAAATAGATCAAATATGACACTCCTAATGAAGCACGAGTACCAAGTGTTTACGTGAGGGGCATCTCTTGAAGTTTTTGGTAATAATTACAACTTGCTAAACTTTAACACAATTGAAATAGCAGTAAGCAAACAATTGAGTAATCCTGAATTTGTGGGTGGATCTGATAGACAACTGAAAGTCTAGAATGCTAAAAGCTGCTATATTACTTGTATGGTTGCTTTTTTTTTTTTTTTTGCCTTGTAATTGGGAAATAATGCAGCCAATTGCAGTGGGTGGCAAAGCAGAGCTTGTGTCTGACGAGTTCACTTAAAAATTGTGAAAAAACACCAGAGAAAAACACCACACACCCAAAACAAAAAACACAGAAAACCACCCCACAAGCCACTTGGAAATTCATAAGTGATAGTGTTATCATAACTTGCTGCACAGGTTTCAGGGTAATTCTGTTTACTGCAAGTCTGGGTTTAGGATTTTAGAACACCAGCCCACCATTCTCTTACTTTTTCTTCTTCCATGGAAATGCTATTTTAACTCCTTGATGTAAATAATAAGTATATAACTTCACGGGAAATGACTGCTAAAAAGTATTCTAGATGCCAGTTTGGCTTTATTTTAAACCTTTGTACATGTAGTTATCTTGTTTTGAAGGTGTGCTTATCATAGTTCCGGAGAGGAGTATTTTTTTTTTCTCTACCTCTTCTTGCCATGAGGAAGAGGTGGAAGTGTGAGAGTGATTCCTGAGTGTGGTGCAAGCCTGGTGCCAGCCCTGCAGCCTGGGATTGGGATGGCCATGGCTGCAGGGTGTCTGGGGGGTATTTTTTTTAGTTTGGGCCCTGGGAATGGTCCTGCTGTGGCATCAGAAATGTCTGCATTGCCACTGAACAGCGTGGATGGGGTCAGCTCCTGCCTTTCTGGTTTTCACTGCCCTTAAGACAAAGGGAATGCTGCTTTTGGTCTTTTTTAGCCCACATTTCTGCCTCATCCCCTTCTCTGGCTCCCTTTTTCCCAGTTCCCATGGTTGTCTTTCCACAGAGGCAGAGAATTTTACTTCTTGATCCCCTGGGATGCTGCTGGGAATTATTATTATTAAGGAACAGAACAAGATTTCTGGATGCTAAAGCTCAAAAATTCCTTCATCCTTGAGAGAGTTAACCACCAAAACAAGGTTCATCCACAGGTTTTGG